>VWPW01015957.1:0-148364 GCA_013389825.1 Crypturellus undulatus | reverse complement strand
TTTTTTTTTTTTCCTTTCTTTTCTTTCACAAATACAACTTCCTTCCAACTGTTTCAGCTGAGGCCTGTTTGGCTGAGGCCTTGTACATGAAAAATATAAAGTGATGCTAGTGAGAAGAAAAAACTAATGATTGAACAGCAGCCTCCACTGTGACATTTTTTGTCTCAAATAGTTCTGTCCTGAGAGTGTCAGAATTTCTACAGCATACATTTTTTTTTAAAAAAACATATTTTAGATCTGTTGGATTCTCAAAATTAAGCTAACCCCAAAGTTCCCGTTTTTCTCTTGCTATTTTCTTCTTATTTTTTTTCCTTTCACTCTTTTCTGCTGTTCCCTCACCTTCGCTTAGCTGAGATTTTCTAAATGATAACAGTGTAGCTGACACATCACAACTTGGCAATGGTGGCCTTGCCTTTGCGATAGTAGGAGGGATTATCAAATTGTCATATATAATCACACCGAAAGAATTCTATGAGCTTCATCTTGTCACCTGAACTCAAACATGTTATTTTAGGGTAGTTCAGTAATCTGACACCGTATAGTATCAGGCACTACTTCACTACTGTTTTAGTGAGATTTCTTTTTTAATCTCTTCAAACTTATGTTCATGCATGTGTTTGAAGAGATTATTCAACAGCATTCTTGCAGTAATGTAATACCAGTTTTTTGATTTTATACAAACATACTTAATACAAGATGTGCACCCATCAGCAGATAAAAATGCTACATTGTTTCTGGAATAGATACTTAATTCCTGACACCCATTGTCTTTCAGTTGAATGTATGCACTTTATGAGATTTTTAACAATAGCCACCCGAAATAATTCCATGAACTCTTGATTAAAAGAAATCTATGAAGGAGTAAAGCATTAAGTCTAATCTGTGTTAAAAATATGGATTATAAATGAATCCTTTCCCCATAAAGAGACCTGCTTCTGAGAAGCAGCTGAAAGAATAATCAGTATACTGAATATGTTTTTTTCTTTGTTTTTCATTATTTAGTCTGTTTCCACCTGAATGGATTTGTTGGTTTCCACTTCTCTAACTGTTTTGTTGTTGTTGTTGCTGTTGTTTACAGAACTTACTTAATAAATTATTAATACATCAACACTGGCAAATAACCTGAGAATTCTATTTGGGACTGTTCTTTTGTTTTCTTCCTTTTCCACTTTGGCCGGCCACATTGTCTATCAGATTTATGCTTTTTAAAGTCACTAATTGGTATTTTGACAACTGAAAAGCAGACCAGTGTCCCTCCTTAGTTTTCAGGCCCAAACTCAGTGATGTTTAAAGAAAAGGAATTCTCCCATCAGTGTTCAAGATGACTCCTTATGGTTATGAAGGAGATCACAATGCCATAACGCCAGGTGTTGCACAAGCATGCAGCCAAATGGACTGCTTCTTACTTACAAAGTAAATAGGGCATGTAAAGAATATTATTATTAGGGAAGTATTGTGTTAATAAATCTCTGTAATTTTAGGGATATAAATTGTATTTTATACATTAAGACTTTCAGCATATGTTATATTAAAAAAAGTTATCAAGGGAAGAAGATTCAAGGAAAATACTAATGGGGACAGGCTGGGGAAGCAGTAGATTTTTCCAGTCAAGAGGCAGAAGTGAGTGCAGAACAGAATTGGACTGATGTAGGTAAACAAAGAGCATATAAATTAAGTAAAACTGTAGCCAAGAGAGGTAGAAGATGAACTTGTCATACTTGTAACAAGGTAGTTTTAAATTTCTGACCGGATAATAAAGACAAGGTTCTGTGATATCCTTCTACACTTTAACCCATGTTCCTATTCATGTGCTCACCTGCAGGTGAAATGAAACCTTTGAATCTTGACATCTCTGTTGGGCAAGCACTGTCTCTTCACAGACTGATTCTTCATATTTTAAAAGCTACGAAAGTGTCAGCCTTAAGACTGTTCTTTCTGTTACATTTATCCCCCTCATGCAGTATTTTTATGTCATTATTTCAATTCACTTGTGGCATTCCATTATTGGTATTTTCAGGAAAGCACTTTAAAAATAGTTCTTTAGAGTTCTTTTGTGTTTGCCTGGAGTTGAATGCCTAGTCTTTCTAAACATGCTTGGGTTTCAACACCAATCTGAGATAAAGTTTAACTAAGAGCCAAAAGATTTGATTTCACACCATAAGAAGGTAAACTGTTATTATTTTTATTATATTTCAATATTTTTTTCTTTTTAAATTATATTTTTACTGACTTTACTGATTAAAGTCTTTGGTTGTTGTTGTTGTTTTGTTTTGTTACAGGTTATTCTGTGTGATATTCCACTTATATCACCTACAGGTGTCAGAGGCTACTTGGCCTCTGTGACACCACTGTGACACACCACTGTGATTTGGTGCTGGTTTGGTGCTGGATCAGAATAAAAATACCATGGAGGGGTAAATTCCCAAGGACGAGATCCTTCTGAAAGAGTGACACCAGCATCTTAGACTTTGATTTTAGAAAGCATTTGGTATTACCTCACAGAAGATTTCCAGTCCTTTGATACTTAAACAGATATGTTTAAGTATCAAAATGTCCTGAGTTAGAATTTGGTTGCAAGCTTGTGGAACATTAAGTGGCAAGGGGCTTGAAAGTCTATAAAAACTCCATCCTGCATCTTTGTCTACACTAGGAATGGTATTTTTTTGAGGAAATGGCAGAAGTTGGACAAGAATGCTCCGTTTTTATTCATTAAAAAGACTAATTGTTCATTGAAGGCTAATGAGTTCTTAGACTAGGTATTGCCATTGCCAATTCAATGCAATTACTGCACTGAGCCAGACTACTGAACTACAGGGAATCTGACATGTCCATGGTAGACGGAGCTGAACCATAAACCAGGTATTTAAAACTGAACCATAACTTACTGGAAATGTTGTGAGTCATGATCTAGGTGACCCTGTGTGTGCAGGAGGGTTGGACTAGATGACCTCTAGAGGTCCCTTCCGACCTTAAGCATTCTATGATTCTATGATCTGCTCTATCATAATATTGCTGTTGTGACCTATAATTTGATTGCTGAGCATTCTCTCAGTCTCTCCATTCATCCCTGGGCTCATCTGCAATTCCCTTCTATACATGGCCATTTCTTGGGAGATTTCTTTGGGTTTAAAATAAAACTTGATTCCTTTTCCGTAACGCTGCAGGGGAAGTAGATGATAATTACGCCCTAGGAGGTAAGAAATAATATAAAAAAATCCATTTCATTTTTTGAAAACATTGTTTGAAAAACAACATACTAGTCAAGAGGGTTCAAAAGTCAAGTAGAAGAAATGAAAACTAAATAGTTGGTGTTACAGAGAACAGCTATGTGGTAAATAGGATATTACTGTAAAGGTTATTCTGGGAAATTCAGGGCTGAGCATTTTTACTTTAGTAGCAAGCAAGTTGGTTGAAATGCTAATTAAAAACAGAATTATAAAAGACCCATCTGAAAATAATATGATGGAGACAGATCACCATGGCTTCTGTAAAAGAAATCTGTGCCTCTGTAAGCTATTCAAATTCTTTTAATTGTTTGGGTATGATAACAAAAGAGTGAATACAAGAAGATTGGAAGACATAATTTATTTGCACTTTCGCAAAATGTTTGACAAAATTCACCCCGTAAATCTCATGAGCTAGCTAGGTTCAGTAAAAAGATGCAGGCTTTCATATCAAACTCCATTCTCTTGTGAAATCTTGCTGATTTGCGTATGGTGAACGATGATAAACTTAGTATTATTTTGAAAAGTGATTTCACTTTTGTGATGGTACCTTCTCTAACAGAACAAAGTATTTGATATAAGTATGCAGAACTGATTTATGTGGTAGTATATTTTTATTCCTATTATTTTATAAATAAGACTGATTGTTCTTCTGAACAAAAATGACCCTATTTTTTTCCTAAACAGTCACTATCTCTTCGATCTGTCATCACACAAGCTTTTTAATGTCCAGAATCATTTTGTTCATCTGCCTCTGCTTTTGCTAGCAACTTCAGCAATTAATTACAATTTTGGGCAAAGAAAGTTTTTGTTCAAGATCCTCATTCTTTATACAACTGTGTCAGAACACCCAGAGCTGCTCCAGGAAAAAATAAAATGGCAAAGACCAAAGTTGGTATTCCTATAATGTTAAAATGACTTCAAGACATCAAAAAGAGAGAAAGATAGACAGAAAGAAGGGAAAGAAAAAAAAAGAGGAAAGGAAAAACAAAGAAAAAAAGAGAAGAAATGAAAAAAGAAAACAAAATTAAAGAAAAAATAAAAATGAAGAAAAATAAAAGAAGAAAGAATGAAACAGAAATAAAAAAAAAAAGAAAAGGAAAATGAAGGAAGAAAAGGAGGAAAGAAAAGTGGAAAGGAGGAAAATGGACAAGGAAGGAGGGAGGGGGACAAAGGGACAAAGGGACAAAGGGAAGGAAAGGAGGAAAGGAAGGAAGAAAAGAGGGAAGGAAGGAAAGAAGAAAGGAATGAAAGAAAAATGGATGACCTTTCCAATGAATTTTGTTTTTCAGACATCAAAAGAAAAGATAAAATTCATTATCAAAAGGAATTTTCATGTTCAAAAGAAACAATGAAAACAACAGGAAGTCTCTATGTGAATTCGACAGAACCAGAGAGGACTTAGTTGATCTGGAAAACAACAAATATTTTTTTTCAGTTGCGGGGAAGGCAACCTTATTTTATCCATTTTATTTGTCAGTATGCTAGCATTTGCTGTGCCCTTTACCCACCATTATTAAATACAAACCCAAACCATGTTGGCACTTCCATTTACATTCTAATTTTCTCATGACCTAGAGCCTTGTCTACCCAGCACTTTGTGAACCTCTGTGGGCTCCAAAGTGATGAAACTTGAGGTATAACACTAAAACTAATAGACTCAAATGGCAGTTGTTGATACGGCATCTGTATGGCACAGCAGTAAGCCATACGGCTTGACACTTTAGGTCAGCATTAACTCAAGGTGCTCATCCTCCAGCACAGTCGGATATGCTTGTCCAGATTTCTAGGAAGCCTGGGAACATGTGAATATACTCTGTTATCTCACTCTGCCCTGAAGACTCAAGGTTTTGCTCTTCTGCTTAACTTCTCAATATTCAGAAGAGTCCTCAGCCAGCAAGCATTTTATTGTACGTCCTTTACCTTCTCCTTTATCTTTTCCTTTCCCTTTCCCTCAATTTCTTAAATATTTGAAATCCATCAGTGATGCTGATGCTTACTTTATTTCCTCTCTAGATCCTTAATAGGATACTTTTGTAAAGCCTATGAAGATTTATGGAATGAAAATTGTCAAAAAATATTCTTCAAAACATACATTTGAAATTATTGTATCCAAAGTTATCAGGTGGTATGTCCAGCTAACATGATTCAATTTATGAGCATTGAGCCAGCTCATGCTAGCAGAGTATTTGCTCCAAAGTTTTCCTGGGGGAGGTATTTGTGCAGAGATCACAAGACATTCTGTCCTGGAATGTCTGGTACACAGGCATCTAAGAAGAACTGGGCAAAAGGAGGGAAGAAAGAATGTAAAAGAAAATGGAAAATAATAAAGAGCAGCAAAAACATTCATGGCATATCTGTTTTTAATTTTTCTTCTTAACAGATCTGGGTTTCTGGTAGGCTATTCTGGTTATGACTAAACTAACTCTTCTGGTCTACATGGTCAGAAAAAATTCAATGTCCATACATTAAGTACTGTTTTAGTTCTTAGTGTTTACTTGCTTGCAAAACTGAGTGAAATTTTTCAACTGCCTTCTTTTCTCCAGCAACAGAGGCAGAGTTAGCATTTTGAAAAGTTGTGTTGATTTTGTTACATGCTTCGGTTTGAAAAGACCTTTCTAAATTTCTGAAAGAATCAAATTCTTCCTTTTCACATTTTTAATGAAGCATTTCAATTATTTGATTTAAAATGATATTCCATTTTGAAATTTCCTGTCATTTTTTTGAGTAAAACAATTTTAAAAGGTTTGAACCCACATAAAATATTTTGAGTTGCATCATTTTTTTGAAATGTTTCATGAAACTACAAAAAGGAAAATAATTTTCAGCCTGATCCAAAGTAAACCTTTTCTTTTTTTTTTTTTAAATGAACAGCCAATGAACAATCTTTTAGCCTTACTCAGCTTGCTGAAAAAAAATGCATTTACTGATAAGTTTTTTTTCCCAAAATTTTCTTACACTTTTTGCAGATGTTTCAGGTTACGAAATAAATTGAATTAAATGCTTCATAGTATTTCTACTATTCACATATCTTTAGTGTTGTAGAGCAAAACTGAGGGTCATTTGTGGTGACAGGACAGTCAGGGCTTTGAAGTTGATCTAGACTTTTTCTTACTGTGAACTCCCTTAAAAACTACTTGTTTTTAAATTCAAAAAGAAGACTTTCACAAAGCATGAATAAGAACGCTTAAATTTATAAATAAAGAATCATTTTCTCTCTGAGCAAAAAGTATACAGGAAAAATATTTTGAACTGCTTCATCCCTTTCCCACTGTTGTGTTAGGTGGTGATTTGCTTCCAGGTTTGGTTTCTGTCAACACAGAGACTTTCTGAGTTGCAACAAACTTCACACAGTCCTCTCTGGTACCCAGGAAGTTTTCTTCCTGTCATCAAGAGAGCTCAGCTGCGCGTATGTTCCCTGCTCCTTTCATTAGTCTCCCCACGAGCAGCAGGCTCCCATCTTCTCCCCATGACTTCCATTCTCTTCTCTCCGCCACACTCCCGAAGCCTGGAAGCTCCTCCTTGCCGCCTCTCCTCCTCCCACCAAGCCCCCAGGCACGCTCATCTGCTCTCCAGGGAAAAGGAGGAATCTCTGCTCCCTCCAGGGGGTCCATCTGACCTAGTCACTCCCTTTTTAAAGGAACATGCCCTACAACGGAGAACGAAAAAAATAAAACAGATGCTATCCAAAATAAACCTATTCACATGCCAGAAGAAAGAATCAGCACATCTCCCAGGCTTGGATGTCTCAAATCCCTGTCACGTGGCTGTTCAGGCCCTCCAGCTGTTTGTTCTCTGTGTATGGAGCAATGAGACCATGTTCTGGTAACTTCTGCATGCTGGCCATGATCCATGAGATTTTTTGATCCAAAGCTTTTTTACCCATTTCCAGATTGTAGTTTACTCCCTCAGTACATTCTACATGAGACACATCTGAAACAAAGGGTAGAAATCCAAGATTGTTTGTTTCTCTCTCATGCTTACGAAAATAGCAGCCAACAGTAGTTAACATTGCAGGCCTAAGAGCTAAGTAAAAATTCTCATGCCAGCACATAGGGACTTTGATGGTATTATTTTTTTCTCTCTCTGTGTGTGTGTGTGTGTACAATCTTACCTTATCTACCAGCAAAAATTGTGCTAATTTCTACAGCCCAGGTAGCTAGTTCAAATCTAATACCTCTACAGCAGTCAGATAAAATCTGGAGATGCCTTTATGTCTCCACAGACGGTGCATGACTCCATCCAGGAATTTATGGCAGAATTAGCGAGGGAGCAGGGTGAAGTTGAGAAACATTTTCAATGTTTTTACTGCTGTATCTCATGGACTTGCTGTGTTCGGGTGTCTTATTTTCGTTAGTAAAAGATTAATGGAACTGACTGTTGACGGTTTCATATGGTTTAAGGCCGGAAAGGATTATTAGATCATCTTAGCCTGACATCCTGTATATTACAGGCCATAAAAGGTATATACACATGACACAATGCAGTACCATACAGCAATACCCATGCTACCTTTGAAAAAATTAGCTCAGATATAGGAAGCCATAAAGCTGTATTAGTCTGGAAAAAAGTGCTGAAACCAGTACAGCTGATGTAGTCCAAGCACAGTAGCTCAAAACTGCAGCTGCATCATTTCCAGTATCCCAACTCTCACTAACAGAAGTGGTTCAGGTATCTCCACCAAATTCTCTGTATCATCTAAACTATTCAGATTAAAAATATTTCCATCCAGGCCATGATCTGGCTAGAGGAGATCTTCCCACAAACACTACTTCTTCTGTTATCATAGAGGTTGATAAAACCCAGTATCTTAAAACCGATTATTTTGTCACAGTTTTCTAAAGCAGAATCTCTCAGACAGTAGGCACAGTTTTCCTTCTTTATTGTATTATTAAGATGTATTAGCTCTGTATTACCTATTAAGAGGCATTATTAAGATGTATTACCTCTTAATTACAATATTAAACAAAATTATGTTGGGCGTGATACTTTAAATAGATCATTTGGGTCATTCTTGACCAACTTCATTACTTCCCTCACCAATCCTTGTGTTATCTGCAAAGCTCGTTAACAAAGATTTTGTATTATCTTCTTGATAATGGGCAAATATGTAAAATATGATGAGAGGCTGTAGAGTCTCCTTCTCTGGAGATCTTCAAAACCTGTGGGCATGTGACCTTCTGCCACATGTTCTAGGTGACCCTGCATGTGCAGGGGCGTTGGGCTAGATGACCTCTAGAGGTCCCTTCCAATCTTAGGCATTCTATGATTCTGTGTGATTCTGCGAATAAAAAACTCTCTGAAAGAGTTCCTTAGAAACAGGACTACCCATTCTGAGATATTTTAGCAAGCCAATTTTAACATGACTTATATAGTCTCTGTTAATTTTGAAGGGCCTTATGCTCAGGAAAAAATCCAGATTAGTTATGATAACATGTGATTAGACTTGTAATTTTGACAAAAACAATTGTTTAGCAAGCTGTTTTTTTTCCCAAAAAATCCCTTCATCCAAGCTTATTTTTAAATAGAATCCTAAATTAAAAATCAATTAATTTCAACAGAAAAAAAAATGGGTGAACCTTTTATGCTTTAAATATCAATAATATCAATATTGGCAATTTTTCAATATCTTGAAATGTCCCCAATTTTAATATACTTTTAAATATATAAATAATATATAAAACTACATTATTTTTTGTTCAGAGGTCTATAAAATCTGTAAAGTATTTACATAAACTTGCAACTTTCACATTTTAGTATATATTTCATCATATGCCATGATGGAGGTGGATAAACTCCCTTTTTCTGGTTTCTCCCCTCATCCTTCCCCTGGCTATATTGAATAGTTTTGATATATACTGCTTCAGTAAAACCACAAGCTAAAGCCATATATAGAACATAGACATCTATCTACAGTTTTTAATCTGGAATGAACATACATAAGTTAGGTCTCTTTCTTATTCCTCTACTCTTAAAGATTTTATTATTATGTATTGCTGTAGGCATCATTATTTAAGGATATATGCCAGGAGAGAGGATGTTTCTTACAACATCAACAAGACATAACTGGAAAAAAAGCAGACAAACTTTTGGTCATACAATCCTTTCTTCGGGATATCTTTCACCTTGTAGTTTATAAATAGTTGATTATTTCCTCATGTTTTATATTATTATTTTTATATTCTATAGTTTTCTATTGCCTTTTAACTAGGATTGCTTCTTGCTCAATATAATCTGCTTTAATTCTGTAAATCATGCTTTGTCATTGTTCAGGCTTTTATGTTTTGTCAATCTTCATTTTTTTTGCCAATAATTACCACTTTAAATGCAAGATATACCTACAACAGTTTTATGTATGTCATACCAGAGCTAGTCTCTGCAAAGTTCATTATTTATGTATACATACACACACATATGGCTGAGAGGGGACCTGATCTGTGTCTATAAGTGCCTCAAGGGAGGCAATGAGGAAGATGGGGCTGGCCTCTTTTCACTGGTGGTCACTGACAGAACCAGAGGAAATGGCCACAAATTGAAGCATAAAAAGTTCCACGGGAACTTAAGGAAGAACTTCTTGACGGTGAGGGTGACAGAGCACTGGAACAGGCTGCCCAGAGAGGTTGTGGAGTCTCCTTCTCTGGAGATCTTCAAGACCCGCTTGGATGCAGTCCTGTGCCACGTGCTCTAGGTGGCCCTGCGTGTGCAGGGGGGTTGGACTAGATGACCTCTAGAGGTCCCTTCCAACCTTAAGCATTCTATGATTCTATGATTCTATGATATATATATATATAATGTGCCTTGTTGTTTTGTGATATATCTGTTTGCACATTGTAAATGTAATCATATAATCATATCTATATCTAGGAAAACACTTGCTTTATGGTATTTCATTCAAATAAGTTCAGAACATGAGTTATCTTGTTTGAGATTCAGTGTTTCTGCATGAAGAATTTTCATTTATTATTTTTAGAAATTCTAGAAAATTTTGTGATACATGAGATGATGAGCAAGTATATTCTGTGATGAAGTCACTCCTATTAATATTTTTTGTTTTGTCACACGTTATGGGCAAATGATAAAGAGCAGGACAGACTGTTATCTTGTGTGATTAGATTTTCTATAATGGATTCTATAAACAGACTATTAGCTCTTTTTTGTTATGCAGATGTTCCATCCATAACATTTGCCTCCCATTTTGAGTTACTAGAAACAGAAAAAACTTTGATGTGAAGTCTGTGTCTATTCCCCTTCTACATTTTAACCTTGTGAAAAAGTTGCAACAACACAAGGCTATTTGTGTCTATGTAACAATCATCTTATTGTATTTCCAATGCCAAATGCAGAATATTTATTCTCATGCAAGAGCATGTAAAGCTATTATTTTTATGCCTCCTATAACTAATATACAAATGGTTAAAATCTGTTCCTTATCTGACTCCTTTTGCTTACATTATCGTGTGCAGGATACCATAAAACTGGTTTAAAAGTTGAGCATGTCTACCAGAATTATCCTGTTACCACCCTCTGCCTACATGGTTACATTAACAGGAACCTAATACCCTAACTAGAGATTATTCCTTCTCCTACTGGTACCCATCATAAGCATGCATGTTGCCTTTTCCTAGTATCTGTGTATTCCATTGGGCATATGCTCTTTCCCCTTCAGACTACTGTTATAATGATTTAAAAAGAAAAGAAATAAATGTTAGTATAAAAAGGCCCTAAACTTTAGAATTTTAGGAAATATATTTTTCTAGTTGCTCATAAAAATATAAAAAATAATTAAGAAAAGAGAAGATTCACTACAGAATCTCTTCAAAAGACAAGAGAAAATGAAGAAACTTAATCACATTGAGCAACATACAATTTATTTTTTCCATCAAAATACATTTACTAGAACTACAAGTGAATAATTAAGTACCAAAAAAAAATCAGCTCAGGGTTCATATAAGCATATATAATCATAAAGTAAAACACCCTTCTCATCACAGAGCACATGTTAAAGCAGTTTCACATTCATGAAGTTGCATATGAAATCTAGAAATAGAAAATTAAAAAAAAATAGCTTTTAGAGGTTGGATACAAAGTATGATCTTCTGCTGATTTCCTTTCACATAGGGGAAAAAAAGAAAAGAAGATGAAATGTCATGGGTAGGATATATATTGCTTCTACTCTCTTTGTCCTGGTACAAATATGTCTTTTAAGCCTGTGAGAAAAATGTCTGTGGGGAAATGCTGAAGTAGAAGCTTTTGTAATGGTGAGAGAGATTAAAAATTCAGATCTTTATGGATAATTAGGTGGTGCACACAGCTGAAATGCAGCCACAGCTGTCTGTGACATGTTAAGAGGGGAAGTTAAACATCAGTGTATCTATTGAGTACCAACATCCTGGTGGCTCTCCTTAATAATAATAATAATAATAAATGTTGGTTCACCTTCTTCCCCCATATTTGAGGTCTGCATTCATATTCAGTGTCAACTGCAACCTTCTGCAGTGCCACTATATTACGCTCTAATCTTATCTCCCACATTTCTGCCACCCACCCAAGGGACAGTTATGGCCAGAATCTTGCAGTAAGTGAGAGTAACAGCTGTGCAAACCTACCGTTTCTTTTAGTGTCTGCAAAAGGCAGGGCATAGAGAACAGTGTGGACTGCATGTTCCTCAATGCTAGTAAAGAGTGCTATTGCCAGCGTCACCCTCCTCAAGAGCAGAGTAGCTGCCTCAATTCTGAATACTTTGTGATGCCACTCTAAATTCCTACAGTGGCAGGGTAGTTTTATTTCTTCACCAGGACTGAGCTGTAGTTGTAGGCCACAATGTAGCTCCAAACAAGAAACCTTTACATTCCCGTTCTTCTGCAAACAATCAACAGACATCTAAACATGTGCAAAACAGAATATAGTAAGAACGGAGCTCTAAATTTAGAAGTCATGCATTTGGGATTTCAAAGCTGCTTCAAGTGCTGTTAGTACTTTTGGCAGTCCAGATTTATGTTAATTACATGAGGGTTGCTGGAGATGCCTCTTAGTGTCTGGACATTTTTGCATGTACTCTGTCTGTCTTGGTTTCCTGCATGCCACAGTCTTCAGACAAATGTCAAATTTTAGTTGCAAAGCCGAAATTATACTTCCACACAAATTCTAAAGGGCCAGAGAGAGCAGTGTTTCATTGCTTAGGTTCATGCAGCAATACAAACTTGGTATTACAAACCCTGTAACATGCGACTGCTGCTAAAGGAAGAGGCACAGCTGGCAGCTGCGTGGATGAGCAAGCACATTGAATGAGGACATTTTTCAAGCACTGGTTGAGGAGAGAGAAAAATATGCAAATAATTTCTTTGGCAGTGCTTATTTATTTATTTATTTTGGAACTTACTCCATTGTTTATCATCATGATAGTTTTTGACAGATCATGTGTTGTGGTTACTTTGTATTTCAAAGGCGGACATTCTGATATAAGGGATGCTGCCTGCCCCACTTATTAATAGTAAGGGGTTATAAACTTCCATAACAGTTTATCATATCATATGTTACGTCTTGTCTAGCAGGAATATATTCACCCTGAAAAGATGGATGTTAATAGAAAATGAAATTTGTGACAGCCAGGCTGTCTTTGCCAGGAAATGTGAAGACCAAGCTGGGCAGACAATTTGGACTGAATTATCTAAGAGCATCTTGATTATTCAATGAATATTATTGAATAAGGATTTCTAAATGCCCAACCAACACAGTCACCTGACTCTCATACTAAAAGTAGTGAAAGAAAAGCCCATATCACTTCTCTCCAACACTTGTTCTTCTCAGAGCAGATGTTTTACCTCTTTCAATCAGGTGTGGGATCAAAGATAACTGATCAAAGGCAGGTGATAAACTTACTTCAATTACAACATCATGCTTGTCATATCCAAAGCTTGTATCAAACCTTGCATATATACATGGATGCTTCTGCTCCAAGGCAAACCTAACAGGAATTGCTCACGGACCCTGAACTTTCTCACAGTAGTTCTTCCTTAAAGACTGCAGTGCCAGCAGAAACTATCCTTGGCTACGCATCAAAACCTGCCCCAGACCTGGGCAGGGTGTAGAATGGTGAAACACCGCTACAATATTCTATGTTCAAACAGTGAGTACGGTAGTGGCCTGTTAGAACAGCTTGGTTCAAAATAGCAACAACAAAAACAATGCAGGAATAATAAAATGAAGCAAGATAAAACAACAAATGAAGCAAGAAAGGAAAAACCTTTCTTTATTAAGAGACGATTCAGATTTTGAGTGGTTTTGAGAAAACAGAATTTTGCTTCTCAACAATAAGATACTAGGACTAGGATACTCCTGAAATAAAAGTAGGAAATGGCAGAATTAAACAAAGAGCTAAGGGGAGAGTTCTTCAGAACTGTGTTTGTTTCTTTTGCTCTTGCTCATGCTTGTTCCTTTGGGCAAATTGCTCCTACAGAAGGGGATGTTCTGCTTTTAGTCCATAAGTACAGACTCCTCATGGGCAAAGTGGACAGCATGCCCAGGAGTATTTGCTGCCTCCAGGAACTCTTTGCTTTGCTGTATCTATAATCGACCATGACACATTTTAGGAAAGTCATATAATATCTATATAAACTATTGCTCTACTGATGATACACGTTCTAGAAATTTATCCTGGTAAAACTATCTGTTTTAAAACATTTCTGGCTGCAAAAGCTGCTGTCTGTGGCTGTCTGTGGCAGCTGACTGAAATATGCTCTTTGCTCTTTAGGTACTATCTGGAGTATTGGAAGCAGTTCTGAAAGAACCAGCACTAGTAACCTAAGCAGATGCCCTAAGCACAGTGCATTCATGAGCTGATGATGTCCTTCCACCAGCTCCTGTGCATATCTGGAAAGGGGCATGTTTGCCTAGTGCTTGAGGTCCCATTTCTCTAAGGCAGCAAAAGAAATCACTTCTGAGGGATAATACATTACCATGTGTTTTTAACCTGGAACAGATCTAGAGTTGCTAATAGGAATGTTAAGAAACTCGTATGCGTAAATGCTTCTCCAGGCATTATTCATGTAAATACACCCCTGGCCTGGTTCAAACCCCTTTGGTTTTGAACCTTCAGTTTTTGAGTTATAGTTTGCAAGAATGTATTTGTAAAGGCAGCTGAGGGTGTTAAACCCATACTCCTTCGTTTATGCTACCCCTTGCACTGTGCACTTTTGCCTTCATGGTGCCAGGGCACTCATAGAGTTGGGCTGCACTCCTTTCTTCAGCTGTTCTAATCAGGTCTGTGTTCATACCCTGCTTGTCTGTAAGAGACTACGTTGCCCAGTGACTCTAGAATACAGCCTGTAGGCTTGTGATAGTGTCATGTATATTTATTTATATGCAAAACTCATTATAGGAAGGAGGATTAAGGGCCAGATCCATTTCTATTAAAAGTGTGCACATAGAATACCTGTACATTTTTTTAATATAATATTACTCTACTTTTACAAATATTTAGATTATCTGGGAATTAAGATTTAAGGCTCCCAGTTTGCTCCCTCTCCTCACATAATTCTTAATAATTCACTGTCCCTATTCATGTGTCAGACAGGCCCCCTCCCATCTTCAATCTGCAAAAATATGTACAAAGGTCAAAATAACAAATTGCTAGTAGATGCTTGGAAATAGACCATTTATATAGCAAATGAGGTTTTATAATCTGTGTTTGCCATGTTCCCTGTAAGGGCAGAAAGCTTTATAATAGCAAAAGGAGGAGTCAGTAGAGCCTTACTAGGTCACCTGTTTCTAATCTGGAGACAAATTAGGTGAAAATAAAACAGTCATATTGGAATTGTGGTATAGAAATTACAGAATTGTATTTCAACTAAATAAATTGGTCAAGAAGGGCAGAGTGTATTCAGTATGTTGTATCTCATGGCCTGTGGTGCAGGTAGGGTACTGCTTTAGCTAATTTGTTCTGTCAAACCATGGTCAGATCTCAACCAGCTGATGCAAAGAATGGTGAATTACGTCTCTCAGCCAGGGCTGGTGCTCCATCAGAAACTGTTGTGGTACTACTGTTGTGGTAGAAGTGTAGGATATGTGTGGAGCTATTGCAGAGACTGCAGTGCAGGGCTACAAGAATGATCAGGGNTCAGCCAGGGCTGGTGCTCCATCAGAAATGACTGAAAAACTCTGTCAAGAGTAGAGGAAGCTACTGTTGTGGTAGAAGTGTAGGATATGTGTGGAGCTATTGCAGAGACTGCAGTGCAGGGCTACAAGAATGATCAGGGGCCTGAAACATCTGCCCTATGAGGAGAGGCTGAGGGAGCTGGGCCTGTTCAGCCTGGAGAAGGCTGAGAGGGGCCGTGTATATAAATCTGTGTATACAAATACTTCAAGGGAGGGAGTGAAGAGGATGCGGCCAGTCTCTTTTCAGTGGTGGCCACCAATAGGACTAGAGGAAATGGCCACAAACTAAAGCATCAAAAGTTTCACAGGAACCTAAGGAAAAATTTCTTGACAGTCAGGGTGACAGAGCACTGCGACAGGCTACCCAGAGGGTTGTGTAGTCTCTGGAGATCTTCAAGACCCGCTTGGATGCAGTCCTGTGCCACATGCTCTAGGTGGCCCTGCCTGTGCAGGGGCGTTGAACTAGATGATCTCTAGAGGTCCCTTCCAACCTTAGGCATTCTGTGATTTCTGTGATATGTTTGGTGTGAAACTCTGTAACTCTTTTTCCTCCCACCAATAGTTTCCTGTACTTTTACACTATCTTCCTCCACTCATTCATTATGTACCTCATCCATCATTCTGTAACCTGACAGAGGCTGTCACTTTATATATATGTGTGTATATATATATATACACATAAAAATATATAAACATACATATATAAATAACAGCTACAACAAAGGTAAAGCTTAACAAAGTCCAGTTAGCACCTCAAACTATCTGAACAATATGTTTCCCTCACCATTACCATTTATGATATCCTAGGTATTTTCTTGTTTAGATTTATTCAAAATAAACAAGAGGTATCTGAAGTACCTTCTTGGAAAAACAATAAATACTGAATTCATTTATTGCTAAAAGGAAGTTTTCTATATTTATCATGTGTGCAAATGTATTAAAACAAATAATATCATCAAATAAAAGTCTTTTTATATATATTAATATATCAGCCATTTTATCATTCCTCTCTGATATGCATGGATGAAGAATAAGAATATATTCTTTTCAAATAAACTCTAATCAAATAATCTTACCATAAATCAATTAATCATGCCATAAAGTAATATATTATTTATTTATTTTTCTGAGAGAGTGAGTTCTGGAAAGGGAAAAAAGGAAATAAAAAAGCACAGAAGTAAAAAGAAATTTGCAGAAGCAAGTATATAAATATTTTAGCTATTTATTTGAAATAACTTGCATGAAAATACTACATTCTTCTCATTTTTGAAGCTCCTTTTGTAGACCTAGCATATACTGAGATATATTTTAACCAAGTTCTGTCTGTCAATTTTTGTATTTTAAAATTCAGCCCCGGAAAACTGTGTTTTTTTTTCCTCATTATATGATTTATCTTAATAGCACTGAGGTTGCCAGTACAATATTCTTTTCCTTTATACCTCTATTTAATGATATCTGTCTTCACCCTTGGTATTATAGTCAGAACATATTCTTAGGAGAGGAGTTCTCCAATTTGACTCACAATTAAGATTTTGTCCAACATTTCAACAAGTCCAACATTTAGATGTCACAATTCTCTAAAATTCCTGCTTAGTTGTTACCCTGGCAAATTTGCCAGCAAATGTGTAAATTTCAGTTTAACCTCTTCAGCTGAACTAGTGCACAAAAACTGAACACTGAAAGTGTAGGGCAGGATTAGTATCTCGAAACATTTTTTTGTCTGATGCTTTCATTCTCTTTTATGTATTCATTTTCAGTTGAAATTCTTTTTAGCTGTTTCTAGCCGGAAGATGACTTTGCATAAGATTGTGTAATGTCTGAGGAATGCCATTTGGGTCTATGTGTATTAGAGATCAGAGAAAATTAGTTTTCAATATCTCTTCTTTCGTCAACAAATGTGCCTATGAAAACTATGTGGTTAGATAGTGTATCTGGTCCAATTAATAAATACCACTACCCTGAATTTATAGGTCAGTTGAATGAGAGTCATTTATGTCAAACTAATCAATCACTTAAGATCACATAAGAACTGTAATATAGAGATAATCCTCTTTGTCTACAAAAATGTTGCAGAGAGTCATGATCAGCTGATTACATAATGTTCCCAAGACCTTTCCAAGCTATTGGTTTACTATCATCTTGGAAATTTTACCTATGTTTCCTACTCTTTTACAGTTATGGTTTTACCTTTGACCACATAGAAAGAGTCTTTGTTTGTTTTTTTTTGTTTGTTTCTCATGCAGAGAGTATTGAGCCAGCCATATTGTTTCTTAACTTTGCAAGAATGCTGGTCAGACCAGTAGGCCATGTAGCCAATATTCCTTTTTTGACAGCAGTCCTTAGTTACCTGGCAGTGGACAGACTATGATTGGAAGGTGATTTTCAGAGGAGAAAACTCATCCCTGTGATTTACTCAGATGCAACCAACTCAGCTACATATTTTGTGCAAGTAGGGTTCTCTTCCCTACTTGTACAAAAAACAAGTAGGCAAAAAAAACCCAACCAGCTCAGTGGTCAGAATTTCATGCTTTAGGAAATATACGTGAGCGACACAGAAGCACTTTATAAGAGTATTTGCACAGTCCTCGATAATTTATAACAGAGGGATTTCCAAAGTCAAACTGTCTTGATGGATTTTCTTCTTCCATTACATTATCATCTGATCACTTTTTTAACCCAAGCTCATTTTAACATCCAGAGTTTGCCATCTTCTCAACAAATCTTTCAGATCCATCTTTTCCTTTTTTCTTGTCTTTGTAGTTATCTTTATTATCTTAAAAAACTTAGCATCATCATATCAAACCCTACTGCCTAATTATTCATTCCTTTTCAGATGATTGATTATAACAAACCCTTATGAGACTTTTGAGGTGCTTACCTTATATTATGAACAGTGACCATTTACTCTTATCATCTGTTAAAAAAATGTTTGCCCATTTGCGGACCTTCTCTCATTTCCTAACATAGCTTAGTTTCTTTAAAAAAACTTTGAGGAACAGTTTTGGTGTATGTTTTTGGACATTTTTTTTAAGGAGTCAACACTAATACAGCAAAAAATAGTTGATATAGCATTTAAATGTCCAAAAACATACATCCCTCACAAATGTAGAAAACTTTTTTTTTAAGGAGTCAACACTAATACAGAAAAAAATAGTTGATATAGCATTTAAAAGTTTTCTACATTTGTGAGGGATGACATGTATTCACACAAAAATGTTTCTTCCTTAGTATTTCATGTTTTTTTTTTTTATCATGTGGCCATTAATCAGGGGACTATCTTATTTATAGACTTTATTTTCCATAATCTTATCAGTCTCCTATTTTATCAATAATAGATTTGAATGTTTAGCATTATTTTTCATTCACTTAATGAATATTATTGCACATTTAGAAATAGTAGGAATCTTACATCAGAATATGTGGTAACTGGTCACCGATCTTACCAAAAAAAAAGATGTATTATCATGGGAAAAAAAGAATATAAGCAAGTTTTCATAAGTCCATGTTCATTAGCCTCTGTTATATTTATCTTCATAATTCTTTTTTAATCACATGTTTCAGTGGGTGCTTGATTAATCTGTGGTCAGTGTCATATTAGCAGACCTAAAATTGCCATAACCTTCCTGTTTATTCTTCTAAAGCATTGACACTTTTTTTTTTTTTTTTTTTTTTTTTTTTTTTTTTTTTTTAAATTTTTTTTTATTTTTTTTTTTTTTTTGTTATATATTTTTTTTTTTTTTTATATTTTTTTTTTTTTTTTTTTTTTTTTTTTTTTTTTTATTTTTTTTTTTTTTTTTTTTTTTTTTTTTTTTTTTTTGAAGGAGGGGAGGGAAAGCAGTTTTCCAACTTTCTAGGGTTAAGGAAAAACAACTTTAATATAGTCTACATAGCTCTTTTGTTACATTTTTTTTTTTCCTAAAAAATCTACATGTTCTCTGGAGTTACTGATTTAAAAATGACTAGCTTTATCAGATGCTTTGTAATATCTGGGCAATAAATTTTTCCAGAAGAGGAGGGATATTCATCATCATGGGATAATGTACCTATGTAATTTCTTTTTTTCTCCAAACACAAGAACTTTTGACTTCTCATTATTATTCCTGACAAATAATCTGTGATTTTTTAGGATTTTTTTTTTTTTCGGTAATATTCCAAATATCCCATGTAATTGGAAATTGGGTAGTAGCACAATTGGATCAAGAGATCCAATTAATACATCAGAATTTTCGTTTATGTCTAGCATGTAGTACTGAGGAAGGAAGGTTAAATTTCCAGCTCCCTGAATGAAGCATGTGATTGTTGCTTTTGGATAACTATAGAAAAAAATGACATTAAAAGATAAGAAAGATGAGAAAGAGAGGAAGGGAGGAATTGCTAGGGGATCCTGCTTCTGGAATTAATCAGAATAGCATAGCAAAGAAAGGTGTTGTCTGTTAGGAAATTCTCCCCAGAAGCTGGAATTGGTATAGTGACTTAAGACTTCACAGGAAAAACAGCTTATTGCTGTTCTGAAATATTCTCTGTGTCTTTGCCCTCTGGCAGTGATTCAGGTGATATGAAGTGATTCAGGTTCCTAAACACAGATTCTGGAGGCTGCATGGAAGTCCTCCATGGGAATGGCAGATATGGCACAGGAACTATGGGAAATTCATGCACCACTCACTGGAGCAGCAGCTGGCAGCAAACAAGATGACAGCAGTCATTTAGATGGATTATATTTGGATACTCGCATTGCTGCTTTTGTGTTGGGTTGGGAGGATTACGTAAATGAATGGTATCAGGGGTACACTTTACTTGTGTTTTTCTTGCCTTCTAGATTTGTACTTAACATCATGAGCTCTTATAATTAAGAACAGCAGACAAAAATTCTGCCTTGGAGATAGGAAATAGTACATACTAATGAAATCAGGTACCAAGCATCTTGAACATGTGCAGTGTTTGAAAACTTTTCATCCTAAATGCTATTTATAAAATAAATCACTAAAATGTTAGAACACATGCAGATCAAAGACTCAGAAAAGATTTGTAGACTCATACTTCTACTGACTCATATGTAGTCTACGATGCTTAGTAAATCATTTTATATGCCCCATTGACCTATTTTCAAATTCAGACTAGCTATCCTTGCTACTTTTGCATAAATATTTTTGCTTTTTGTGGATGAAAAGTGGTTATGTCCAGAGCAAATATTTTAACCAGTGGAAAAGAATCTGAACTAAGGAGAACCCAAGTACCTTACTGCAGGTAAAGAATTTGCTGCCAGTATATTAAAGATTACTTGCTTGCTACAAAACTGACTGTCAGAAAAAGAGAAAATGAATGCAGCAACATTTTTGTTGACTGTATGGAGTATATTTTAGCATTTTACTAGATGAAAATCTGGATCATGGCTTTCAGAGTATTAACTTATAGTCTTTTTAGCAGCTTACCAAAGGGATCATCTTTCAGCCATGCCTTTCAGCACAATTTTTTGAACTCATTGGACAAATAGAAGAATAGACAAGTGAAGAAAAGTAAACAGAAAGGAGATATTTAAATGAGTATTCTTTTAACTGTGAATCTGATTCCTTCTTTTTTTCACTGTTTTCCTCATCCTCACCAACAAGATGGAAAGCTGTTCCTGTCCTGTAAGCTCTGGAAGATCCAAGCAGCAGATCAAGACTATTTTTTCTTGGTAAGTAAAATGTGCATCAAGAGAGCGAGAGAAACTAGACTGAAATGCAGCTGTCCAGCTACTGCCACAGCAGCTACTGCTACTCTGGAATTTTAAATATTCAGTTGTTTTGATAATTTAAGGTAATCTATATACTTCAGTAGTTAACTGAATGGTCACTGGTTTTGTCATAAAATTAATAGGAAACCCCTGAATGTTTAATAATCAGGAAAACACAATTTATCAAAAATAAATATTTTCTTAAAATATTTTTATTCTCATATAATGAAAATATGTTTTGTGAAAAGCTGCATAAATTGATAATAGAAGGGTTTGGATCCAGGTTACTCCAAACCAGAACTCCCTTGTCCTCAGAACTCCCTTGTCCTGTATCTGTGGAAAGCAAATTTCATGTGTAGAAAATTCTACTAGTGTAGTAAATTAGCCCTGCTATTCAGGTAGCCCAGTAGTCTGTCCCTGAAAGTGGTAGGAATACTTCAGAAGAAGATGTATTAATTGCTACTCTGTGTTCCATAAAATAATTTCTATGTCCCTCCCAGGTCTTTAGAAGATGATTTACAAGTGGATAGTTTTTGTAATTTGAATTCCTTTTTTTATTTATAATGTTCTAATAAAAATGCCATTCTTATAAATGTGAAGCTCCTGGTCTTGATAACCTGCAGTAGTGAGTTTTGAAACCTAACAACATCATGTATTTAATGTAGCTTGTGCCTAATTTGTGTAAATGACTAATGGTGCTAAATTACAAATATAATAAATTTAATAATCCCAAACATTCCAAAAACATAATGCTTTTATAAAACGCATTGACACAGTAAAATCCAATGGGGATAACATTGTATATATTTCAAAGTCTGATTTCATACATATTTAGATTGTTTTTTTCTACATTTGATTTAAGACATCCCATCTAAAGGATCTGTGGCCATTAGTAAGCACAAGATGCCATATGTCCTTATGTACAAACCTGCACTTTGAAGAAGAAAAGGAAATAAAAAAAGTCTAAAGGGCACAGACTCTGAAATGAAACACACAATTCTCACAAGATGTCCATATATGTTTTTCATATCCTAAACTGACCAAATGGGCAGTTCAGAAAATGTCAGATAAGAAGCCAGACTTGTAAACTAAAAATTCAAGGTTTTGATCAAGGTCATCTTTACCCAGTAAACTTCAACCAATTACTTTTAAATAATGATTTCATGAGAAAAACACAAGACATATGGCATTCTTTTCATATTTACCATTTCAGCTACCTGTTCACCAAAATTGGAGTAGCACTTTTAAACATATACAGATAGAACATCCACAAATTTGGGAGAAAAATATTTTATAGTAGCATTTATCATTTACTTTAAAAATGGTATGTTATAGTCTGCAAAAATAAGATTCCCACAAATTGATGCATCAGCATAAGGAAATATGACCGATGTTGATCCTGAAGGTGCTTTTCAAGCACTACTTCTGTTGCAGTCAGGAGTTTTTATGCCTAATAATTTTCAAGGAATCTAATTGAAATGTCTTCCTTCTATTATATGGCATGTACTGAGAAAATACTAGGATATAGATATTACCTTGTCTCTCTGGAAAGCACTCAAAGCTGCAGACTTCTAAAACATACCGGCTTTCTTAGTTACCATAGTGTTTATCTTGTTTGAATACAAAGCTTGAAATCCTTTAATAATACCAAAAAAAAAGGAGAGAAAAGAAAAAGAGAACCTCTGATAAAAGCAGTTTGAGTCTCCTATAATAGTACAATGCAAACCAAATTGTTTTAATTCAAGTATTTAGAATGCAGTAACACATTTCAAAACCATAAAGCGTTTGTAGATAACCCAATTTCTTTGTGCACAGAAATCTCAAAAGAGAGATGTGAATTTGTTATTTAGTTTTGATCATTTATTTTGTATAAGTAATGACTGTAACCTAAAATACTGTTTTTTTTTCAGTAAAATATATTCCATTCCATGTTTAGCACTTAAAAAGACTCTTTTTTTGAAGCAGATACTTTTTTTGAAGCAATTCTTCCCGAAGGACTTGCAGTAAATGGGATTGATTTAGACATGCTAAGGTGACAACAGCTGATCTAGAGCTGACTGGGTTGTTTTCCCCAACTCCTTCCCCTGCTCCAACTTAATGAAGGCAGTCTAAACAGGAAGAGAAATTTCTAGAAGAGCTGATAGAAAACACAAACTGTTGGTTTATTTGCTTGTTTGTTTTCAGGAGTAGATGCTTTTCCCTCTCAGCAAGATTTGCGGTTGCATAGAACACTTGTGTAGCATGGGTGAGTCTGGGAAGAGACAAGCATGCATTGAAGCCAACATGGCCCTTTAAATTAATGTAACAGGTTGGGGTATGGGAAATATGTTTGGCCTGAGTATATTTTGCAGCCATAGAAGACAGTATGTGTCTCTGCCCTGGATCGTGTATCTGGAGGCAAACTCCTTGCAAAGGACTATATAGCCCAGCAGAAAGGTCAAGTCTTGTCTTAGAGGTTTTGTCACAAAGCTTGAAGGGGTGATGGCTTATGGGGAGGAGAAAGGGAAAGATTCTTGTCCCTCCTTGAAGGGTAGAGCACATGAAAGATGGGACGTAGGGTCATCCTGCCTAAGAAAAATCTACTACAAATTTATCCTGGTCCTAAAGGCACCTTAGATGTTGATGATCTCCCAGGCAAAAGTTTTTAAGTATTGTTCAAAAGAATGAGTGGAATTTCTAGACGTCTTCCTAGTGTTCTGCACAAAGTCTAACTGAGTGGACTTAGCAAAGGTAAAAAACAATATGAAATTAAAGGGAGGGATGGAGGAGGCAATTGTTTCCCTGCAGCTCAAAGCTATGATGCGCAGAAATTATGTTGCTGGAGTTCCTCTGCATAGTGGCTTTACATGATGCGGAGACATAATCATACTCTTAATGTTCTCCTCCCAGCTTCCTCTTTGCATCCTTATGGAAAAAGACAGAAATTGTGCAATAAAATTCAAGGACACATGGAATTAGAGGCTCTGTCTGCAATTTGCCCCATGACAACCTTTTGGCCTCTGGAAATTTATGTGATGAGATTTAGTATTTAGCATAAAAAAATTTAAGGTTTGGGGGGGGTTTACTTAAACTTGTTTAGTAGACATTTTCAAAGCTCCAGGCAATTAATTCAGACTCATTTAGACTGTTTATATGCCTGAACTTTGAGAATGAGTTGTATCAACTGGGAGGAAAAAAAAAGGTACAAACATTATTAAAAATGTATTTAAATAAAGAACAAGTTTGTTCCTGTCTGGTGCTTTGTTGCCTGCACATGTAAAGTACCAGATTAAAATTAAAAAATAAGCATTTTAGTTGAATGATCACACTCATAAACATAGGAGAATAACTTGACAGCTTGGCTACCCCCTGCAAGCTTGCTCACAGCATTGCTCCTGGCTGCTCACTCCTGTCTTCTCCCATACTCTGTCTTTAGTAGAACTTATAGACTCTAGACATGACTATAGCAGATCTTTTCTTTTTGATTTATCTCATAACTGAAGTAGGTTAAAAAATTTTATACAGGTACCTACATTACTACTCAAAATGTAGTCAAAGTATGTCAGTGTGTAAAAGAAACTCCCGTGTAGTTAAGATCCAAAATGTGAACTAGAACATTATTATTGCACTTTCTGCAGAAAAATTAATGCCTGAGATCTAATCTTTTGCATTTCTGCAGCTATGCCTGTGTAAAGTTCACTACAAAGCTCCATGAAATAATTATAATGGGAACAATTCATGAGTACATGCATGGAAGAGCTGTCGGAGTATTCTCTAAGAAGCCTGCTTGATCCTCTTTTTCAAATGACTGGTTCCTATTTGTTTACCATCTTGACACATCATGCGGCTGTGGCTGCACAAGAGAGAGCTTCAACTGGTGTGTTTGGATGTACAGCAGAGATAACTACATAGATCTGAGTCCTGCAATTAAGCCTATCTGACTAGCTTGCACAGGAACATCTATGCCAATTTGTAATGGCAAGTAATTAATTATTGCTGGGGTGGAACTCTTTGTACTTAATATAGTATCTTTATTTAATCTGGAACATAAAGAAATCATCCCTGCAGTCTAAAATTTGTCCTTAGCATTCCATGCAGACACTCATAAGGTAAGTAACTCCATGGGGAAATGCTATTTTACCCACCTCAACAGAATGATTCAAATTCCTGACGTAGCTTTGATAGGACTTGCACAACAGGATCTAGGTACAATAATTAAAATAAGTAACTCATAATTCAACTTCTAAATATATGTTCAATGTGGATTTTTTCCATGAAAATGACTTTTAAGTTTCCAAAACTGAGAATAAAGAATAAACCAAGGAACTTCACCATCAATCGAAGAAGCTTCTTCAACCAAAAGCACTGCTTTCCAGTCTGAGATTAGGATCCCTGTCAACAGTCTACAATGAATTTCCGTCTGGAGCAAGGAAATGCAAGAATGGGTCACAGCAGCAAATGAGGGCTTACCCTATCTGAGTATCTTTCTTCAGATTATTAGGGGTTGGAGCCAGGAGGTAGAATAAACCAGGTGCCGCCTTTGTGCTTGCATTAAAACAAGCACAAAGACTAAAGCAGTCCACTGGAATTTAGCACTCTGTTCTTAATCCAGCTGTGCCATCGAAGAGATTAATGCTCCAGCTGGTCTCCACTACTCCCTGTTGAAGTTACCCCTGGGTCAATGGAACAATCACCTTAATGAAAGCATTCTTCAACTACTTTAGGAGTATTCAGATAGGTTATTGCACACAAACATATTAATTGTTTAAATTATTTTTTCTGATTTTCTTGAGATGAGTTAGGGAACATCCACATGAGTTGCCTCGCTTTGGACTATCCAGGTTGGTAACTTAGAGGTGGAAGAGAGTTTTAAGGAGCTATGGACAGGAATAGTTCTACCCTTCCAACTGAATGCGGAAAAGATAAAAGACAAATTCAAACAACAACTTCGAAGATATAAGTAGCAAGTAATTACACAGAATCACAGAACGGTTAAGGTTGGAAGGGACCTCTAGAGAACATCTAATCTAAAACCCCTGCTCAAGCAGGGACTCCTAGAGCATGTGGCACAGGGTTGCATACAGGTGGTTTTGACAATATCCAGAGAAGGAGACTCCCTGAGCTCTCTGGGCTGCCTGTTCCAGTGCTCTCTCACCCTCACAAAAAGAATAATTTTTTCCTCATATGGAGAGGGAATTTCCTGTGTTTTTATTTATACCCATTACCCCTTGTCCTATCAGTCATCTGCATCCCATGTAATCTTATTCTAACACCAAGTGTGGAGGTTTAGCACTTCCATAGGAACCATTTCAAAACTTAAATTAGTGGCAGGAGCTGAGTATATTCCTGCTATACAATCAGAAGGCTAGTTTTTAGAACTAGTTAAACATTTGTGACAAAGTTGGCAGGTTTGCTAAGAGAATAGAATCACATGTTCAAGAGTATATTTTGCAGACACAGAAATATTTTCAAATGCAACATCTGTTTATAGAGAAGCACAGAAAATAGTGAAACCACAACAATGAAAAGACAAAACGAAAAGTTTTTCTACTTTCACCTCAGTATTACAGAGTATTTACATATTGTAGTCTACTTAATTGCACTAACAGTATAGTGCAGCATTTATTTATTGATGAGAAATGTATTTTGATTTAATACTAGAATCTATATTAGTAAAAAGAAAGAAACATCAAAAGTAAATTATAGTGTTCTTTGATATTAAATAAGTGCATTAGATTTGCTGCTTTTCTACTACAGCCTAAGTAGAATACTGTTCACTAATAAAATACAATAACCATTCAACTCATGAGATTAGCCTGAGAAATCATTTGCTGTTATGGTCTGAGTTATTCTGTTAATCCATACTCATGGGATTAGCAGCAATTATATCCTTTGGGAAATCATGCAGCATTCTAAATATATTTCTAGTTTTCTTCACAAGTACTGGTAAGAAAACAAGAAGTGAATGGAGTATACAGACTGATTTCCCATGGTCTTTGAAAAGCAATTCATCTAATTGTATCACATTTACATAACTCCTAGGCCATTTGCTTAAAAACTGGTTTTCCTTTAATCCATCTGTCATACTTTATTCTACTACAGGATAAAAATCACAGCATGATCGAGAGAGTTAATCATTAAAGACTATGAATTGCAGTTTTATGCACAAAAGGGCACAGGTACTGGCACAAATACACATTATATCATTTTATCACACTATCTGTTACACATTTAACTGCCTTTGATCTTATCTAATAATAGATATATTGCTGAAATAATCACCATTTAAATATATTAGGTTGTTTGACATAGGTACTACACACAAGTAAAATCAATAATGATTATACAGTCACTAGATACAATGTAAACTGCATACCACAAATGTCTTTACAGGGTTAGATAACATCACAGAAATCCTAATGAAAGTCAATAGTCATTAGTTTTTAGAAGCAGCACTTGAACTTTTGGGATTTTTTACAGTAACCAGTCCAACCATCAGTGCAAGTTTTTAAACTAAATGAAGATCAAAGAAAGAATGACAAGTAGATTTAACAAATACAACTCCAGAACTGGTCAATATTTGCTGCTCTTTTGAAATATATATTCATTTCATGTAGGTAGTAGAATCTGTTAATAATATTATTCAGAACCTTAAAGTGAGAGTATAAATATGTTTATTTGTGACAATTGGTGAACTTAATTATCACCACCTGTTAGCTCTCTAAAATTAAAGCCAGTGTGTCTGCTTAAGTGATAAAGTCACTGTATGGAATTCCTTAGCGAAGCTTTATTCCACAAGCCAAAGCAAAACAAGGAAACAAAATAATAAGAAAAACTATGATAGCCTTATTACATATGGGTTTAGAAACAGAACACAGTTGGTAAATGATCCTTTATTCAATTTGGTTGACCTGAAAGAGACAATTTTGTGTTTTTCATTACTCTTTCTAAAGCAACAGTGCTATCTTATTTCATTGTATGAATATTTGCCTAGATTTAATATTGAAGATACAGGATTATATTTTGAGCTGAAAGATGCCAAAAATATCTTTTTATAGGGAAACTGTAGCGATAATTACAGAAATATTTAAGGTTTTGAATTATAATCATTGCAAATTTTTTTCACAGTAAAGACCCAAGACAAAGCATTTAAATTTAATTGAAGATAAGGGCAATTTTATCTCTACACCAGATTAATCGGTAATTTTTGGTACTTTCCAAACGTGAAATCCTGTGTTTTTATTAATTAGTCTAACTGATTAGTTTTTCTAACCAGTAAGATATAGAAAAGATTCCATAAATAAGAAGACTTGGAAAATATGTGTAGCACTGTAAAACAATTTTATCTCAATTAAATGGTATTTTAAGCCACATTTGTAAGGCAATTCAGTATTTATTTCATAGCTACATGGCTTTAAGTTAGATGGTTTTAAAATCTCAATTCATAAGTAAACACCAAAAGAGGATAAAAAAAAGTTTCCTGAAAATGTAATCCACTCATTCCTGTCTTCTTATAAA
The DNA here is from genome assembly GCA_013389825.1 of Crypturellus undulatus. NCBI lineage: Eukaryota > Metazoa > Chordata > Aves > Tinamiformes > Tinamidae > Crypturellus > Crypturellus undulatus. The sequence goes on along the minus strand of VWPW01015957.1, from coordinate 119,777 downwards.
ATTTAAAGCTTTTTGGAGGTATAGAACCAACAGTTTATAACCCTTATCTTCTATCCACTCTCAGGTGGCTGTCAAATTTACTGTTTAAGCTTTTCTTTGTAATCACACTATTACGCACTTCATCACCTTTCCCACCCCCATCATTCGATCTAATGTTTTAAAGGGAAAGGAAATTACTTGTCTTCACTGCCAGCGCTTGACACTTTTATGGATCATTTGTAATGAAGCTATTCTTTGGTTTTAATGGAGACCTTGATTTGGACCAGTGTGAATAATTGTCAAAAGGTGATTAATTAAATAATCACCACCACCCTGTAAAATAGATCAACATATTACATTACACTGATCCAAAAGTTATTTTATTCCTGCATTAGACTTCAAATTCTATGCATTTAAACAAGCCTTAAACTGGGCCATATAATTTACTACACATTAATTATACATATATTGTGGCTAAAGTAAGAAAAAGTGTTTTACACCTCTTTTTAACTCTGTAAAATGTCGCCAAGGCTTATAACAATAAAAGATCATTCTAGGGATTTTATATATATGCATAAAATAACAAATATTATTTAGTTAAAATATAACATATAAAAATTGTGTTTTAAAAATGCATATTTTTGGCTAAGGAATGTATTTTAAAAAGTTTCTCCACACTTAGTTATGTAGGAACAAGAGACAAGCATATGTTTAATGGCCTATACAGAAGATGGATGGTTATGTACTGTTAAATCATGAAATATTATTCTTTAGTTTAGACAGTCCTATACAGGTTCATGCACTGCTAACTCTCTCAAGTAATAAACTTTGTTAGAGTCATATAGCCTTTGTTATAGTTTATTGCTTTTGGTTGCTTCTAGAGAGCTGCAATGCTACTAACAATGCTATTTATAATTTGTTCATGGTCTCTGTAAAGGAAATGTAAGAATTCTGATCCACATTTTCAAGACTAAATAAGATACTGCAGTGGTTTGGCTGCTGAAGCTTCCTAGAAGAAATTAAGCTTAAAAATACTGCTTTTTTAAGGTATGAAAAGATATCAGAAAAAACACATGTATAGACATTGTGAGAAAAACTTCTTTTTGAGCAACTTTTTTGCATTTGTTCCAGTGTCTACAAAATAATTCCATAGACTGACAACACAGTCACATTTCAGGCAAGCATTAAATAGCACCAACATGTTAAATGATGATAGAAAAGGCAATGCTTCACAGAAATATGTAAGTGTCTGCCATACACAAAAGGCAAATAGCTGTTTTGAACTATGAAGACTATTTAAAGGTTTAGTGTACACCTTGGATTCCTGCTGCCTACATAAGTACAGAGACCTAAATCCACTGCATACTGGGACTAACTGATCAAAGCAGTAGTTAAATCTATCCATGGAAAATCTAAGTAGTCTATGGAGGCAACTCTTTGAATGCAGATTAGTGATTTCATTGAAGTAGTCAATCAAGCGCTTTTTTTCTGGTTGTTAAAATGTCACTGAGTGCACACAGTAGATAAAAAAAGATAAGCAAAAATAATATTTCATCTTGAACAAACTTGCTATTTGTAGACTAGATCATATGAATCTGCTTCAGTCAAGATCATTTCAGAGGTAGCTACAGGAATGAATCCCACAAAGGGACTAAGTTTAATCATCCAATCCCAGACTGTATTGATTTTGGAACTACTTGCAATGACTATATAAATAAGCCATTTCTTTGCAACTGTATCAGGAGTCGGTCATGAACCCAAAACCTTCACAACCTGGTCCAAAGTGAATTATGCCCTGCAGAAATAAATTAATAAAACTAACACAGCTAGGCTTCTCTACCAACTTATTTTCACGTTTCAAGAGCTTAAAAATATAAAATCAATAATCATTTAGTCATAAGGGTAAATGAAGCGACATAACATCAAAGTATACCCTTTAGCCATTCAAGTCATTCTAGGTAATTTATCTCATCAAAAGGCACTAGTAATAATCCTTTCCACTCTGAGACAAGCCGCCACACAGCTGCTGTATTATCCTAGAGTAAACAAGTTTGGAGAAAATATTAAAAATCAATATCTGTTTCCTTCTATCAGGCCAGATGGCATCCATCATATATATGCTTTTGTAAAGAGTTTTTTAGATTTAGCAGTCAGAGTGTGAAAGACAACTGAATTAACAATACTCAGCCCAGTTTAATGGAAATTGACAGCTGGATTTCCTTAAATGTACAATATTGAGGCAACTGAACAGCTTGCTAAAATTAAACAGACACGGAAAACAATCCATTACATTAATGTGCTATCTAAAGGAAGCTTTGACTAATCTTAGACATTGAAAATAGTAACATTAACTTCACAGAATCTGTAACAACACAAACATAAAAGGCTTGCAATTGTCATTTTTTGCATTCCTGTGGTTCTCATACCATAAAACACAGCAATCACCTCTCCTTTGAGGGTCTGCCACACAGGCCTATTGCTGTCAGGCAATACATACAGAAAAGTTTTGAAAAAAGGAACCTGATTACAACATCCTGAACACAATAGTTACAATTCTCAATCAAATTTTGTAGCAGAGGTTCAAATCACGACAGTATTGAAAAACAAACAAACAAAAAATGCAAGTTCATTTCAGTCCTTTACATACAGCTTTCATTTTGAATACTTATGTGCCTCCACTGATTGCACCAAGAAGCAGACAACAACTATTCATCCCACACCACAAACAATGGCCTCAAAGTGAAGATGATTGCCTTAAAGACTGTCATATTACTTTTTCTATGCCCTGCCAAGGACTCTTTTCCTAAGTACGGTAAAAACTGGTTATCAGATTTTCTTTCATAAACCTTAAATTTAAAGTTTTCTGTACTTCTTGGGTGCACACAGAATGTGGGACTTCTACCCTTGCATTTCAAATGTGAAAGAACCAATAAAGACCCTTCAGTTTTCCAGGTGACATCACTTCACATAGCTTTTCTACAGATTTAAAAATCTTTCTTCAAACAGAAACATTGCTGTGAGCTTCCTCAAGGTGTAGATAATCACCACACCATTATACAGCTCGATGACAACTCAGTTTCAAGTTTTGAAGCCATAGAAATCTAGGCCTCTTCTGGCTCACACGTGATAGAAATATATATGTGCTGAGGAGGTTTCAATTAATCACTGACTGTAGTATAACTAACTTACTTGTGACATTAAATTTCAAATTTCATCAAAAACGTATGTTTTTTAATCAATCCATCATTTATTCTCAGTCATCTGTATTTTTCCAAAGTAGATGCACATTCATTTCTCTGTGTTGGAGAATGACTCAGACATCACTACAGTATTCTTCCTGATGCCTCTATAGCCCCAGAGTAAAATAATTTACAGCCTTGCCAAATCTGCGGCCAGGAGCACATGAATTATTTGTTTAGCTTTTTTTTGTAGTTCCATATTTGGTATTAATAAGATAATTTGCATATTTGCAATTCAGTTATACAAAGTCAAAAACATATGTTGATAAGGTAACATATCTGCTCTCAAGAAATCCTGAGGAATGACATAGCCTGTGCAGCACTTCTCAATATTAGCCAGAATAAAAAGTTTAATACTTTGCGTGCTGGGGGAAGTGTTTGTGAGCTAAAGGCTGGCAAGGGTCTGGCCCTGGGTTTCATAAGGAACAAGTACATCTATTTGAATAGGTGCTGGCCTCCAAATCTGTCTCCAGCACTGTCTTCCAGTTGCTGTTTCTTCCCTTGCATATAGTAGATGAGTAACTATCTAGAAAGAGTATCCCCTTCTCTAGAAAGACTATCACCTGTCCTCTAATCTGATAAATGTCGTAGCTTAAGCTGTCTGCAGGAACTCATAGCAGGCTATGAAATAAAAGTGCATCATCCTAGACACATGAGACCTGCAGGCCTTCCAGATGTGTCTGGCTTTGGGGATTCTTCTCCCAATCCCATGTCGGCTTCCTTCGTTCTTTAAAAGTTTTCTCATTCTGATCCTGTTTTTGGCATTCCCTGTAGATGCAGCACATACAACTTAGTAAAATAGCAAAGTTTACTTGCATAATAAGTTTCAGTTAGTAGCTGAGCTGGAGGGCAAAGAGTGACATGATAACATTTTCCTGCGAAATTATACCTACAAAGAGAGTTGGATCAGAGAGCACAAATATGTGGGAGGAGAGAATAAGCTGAAAGAAGGACCCGAAGACAAAAAAAAAGTCTTGATCATGTGAAGAAGCCTAAGCAGAGATTGGCAAGATGAGACAGACATCTAGCATACATGTAGATATATTTATGGGAACAGGATCTAGATAGATGTTTGGAAAGATCTAGGTGTTTTGAAATGGTGTTTCTCAGGCATTTACAGGCTCATATTTACAAGCCAGTATCAATAGCTTCTGTCACATAAAAAATATGTGATATGAATGACTGATTGTGGCAGAAAGGTCATTCGAATTAAGTTATTTTTCCTTCTTGCAGATCTTCTATGCAATAGGATGGTTACATAAAAGTAATTACATAATAGATCATTTAAATAATAAAGGCGCTGAGACAAGCATTCTGGTTATTTCTTCCTAAAAAGTATAATCATTTTACTGTGTCAATGCTAAAGGCAAGAAAGTAACATTTTTATTAAGAAATAGAGCGTTATAATTAGAAAATAAAATGCTTATTTTATTTATTCTAAATAATGTTGTTATTGATGTTATCTCTTTATGGTAGACAAATAAAGGTAATTATTCCACTGAGCGTTGGGAGTATTATACATTTTCTTGGGTGAAGATGGAAGTTTGGACAAAGTTTCATGAAATGAGATTCTTTAATATTTTCATGATTCTTATATATTTTGTCTTGGTTAATAGCACTAGTAACTCATATGGCCATGAATGGTATCTTTACTTAAAATTGCTTCTAGTGGTTAACTCTAGAGAGCATAAACTCCTAGCTTACTATAGCAACCTGCAAATGAATACCTAGACTTCAAATATTTGCTTTATAAAAAATATATTCCTTGTTTTTCATGCTAAGTTGAGGCTATGTGAACAGATGCTACAAATCAGAGATCTTTTGAACAAAGTGGGTGAAATCTATTAGGGTTACCTACTATACCACATTACATTTATAGTGAAGACCATTGGCATTTCATCCATTTTGACTGATGTGGATTTAAGTACAGATTCCCATTCACCTGAATTTCAGAAAGTGAAGACATATCATCCAGGTTTGAGGGGAAAAGATTTACACAGTTAGAATATCATGCAGATTCATAAATGTGTGAGATGTCATATATATGATTTTAACTCAGTTTTTCACAAACCTGCACAAAATATTGCTAAGGACAGATGCTTAATGGCTCAAACCATTCAGAGAGGAAAAACACTTTCACTTATCTAGGAACTGGATACAAATTAACAAAATTCTAGGCCAAGAATTTAAGCGTTGCTGATGGGTTCAAGGCTTGATTTACACACAAGTTTGCTTTTCATTGTTGAGGATGGATTCCTCTGTTGTAACTTTATGATTTAAAAGTGTAATGTCTAATCCTAATGCAGTCATCCTCCAGAGAACGATCTCTCTTATGCTAAGATAAGCATCTAAAACAGGATGATTGAAAGGCCCTTAGGAAACACTTATTTCTCTCCATTAAACAATGGATGTAAAGACAGCCTAAAGTAAATAGTTTAAAAGTAGATATCAAATTTTTATATGTTTAAAGCTCCATTGGAATCTCACCATGGGGAACAGATGCTCAGCCTAGAGATCAGATTCACATCTAAGCTTAATCATATCTAAGCTTAATCAAGGTCAAAGCTAGATAAAACTAATGTCTCCAAAACTAAATTTCCCAAATTCTTCGTAAATAAAAATGCCTTCACATGGAAGGCATTTCCTGTGAGATACCTCCTTATAGAGAGGCCTATAAAAATGGTCATTTTATAGAAAATAACAGTATCATCATAGATATCCATTTACGCTAGCTCAGTATATAGAGCATGAAAACTCCTTGCAGATTACAGATTTTAATTTTACCAGCAGCATATATTAATATACAAAACTGACAAAAACTGCACTCAATAAGATACCATCTTGTCATCATAGAACTTGAAAGTGTGCCACAATGTTCTTCAAATGATATGACTGCTCAATTTGAGAAGGTTTAGTCTGGAGTAAACACAGAAAGAGTGTTTGTTCCAGGTGTCATAAAAGACTTAAGAATTCACCTCTTGTACAGTATAATAGATAAACAAGTGTACTTCTGTGGACAAAACAAACAAACAAACGAAAAAACCACTTCAGTCCTTGACTGGGCATTACTGTTTTTAGTGGAATATTACTATTTTTATTTCATTTGCTTCTACTTTGAGTGAAACTTAGTCACTCACTATGTGTTTTCCTCTGTTTTGCTGAAACAGAAACCTAGCATGGGGTGGTGTAAACCACACCCAGTGAGTTGCTAAAGGTCAAAACTACCCACCTTAATTAGAAATAAGCATCCTGTTTTCTCTATAGGCTTTTAAGAAAAGACTTTAGGGATAGTTTGATATTTAAATACCTAATTGCTACAGGTCTCAAACTAAGAGTAGTTAATTTTAATGAAATTCTGTGTAGATGGTGAATGCATTGTAGTTTCAGTCTGATTCTGGTTCTCTGAATGAGAACAGTTGTGCCACTAATGAACCAATATCAATCAGTTAACCAGTGAATCAATAAAAAGCCCTCCAAAAACTAGGCTGAAAGCTGGACTTCATTTTTGTTCCTATTGCAAGAGAATCCCAAGTACCCATTTGCAGATAATTCTACGCAGTTTTATCACCAGTTCCCTTGACACAAGCACTTTCTACATCTTTTCCAATTCAAGATTCCCCAATTTAGTCACCTTACAGCATACTAAAATCCTATTTAATAATTTAGTGGAAAAGTTTAAATTCAATTCATGTATGCGCAGAAAATCATGCATATGGCACAATCCTAATTTTAAAATGGAAAATAAAAAATTTATGTGGACTCATAGGAGAAACTAAAGCCTGTTATTTTTAGAATTTTTTTAATAAGAACGGGTTCTTTTTTTCTTTTGATCAGTATCATGAAAAATTGAACATTTCTAATTTCTATTTGTGGTGAATCTTCTTTATTAGACATTTATTTACACAAATTACTGGTATTAAATTAAATTATATTCCTGCAACTTCTCTATTCATTGAGTACTTTTAATCTTTAATAGAAATAAAACAGCTTTTCATATATGCAACATACCTGGACTATGAAATCAGGCCAGGAAAAAAAAAGTCTTGTTTTCAGATAGCAGAAAAAAATAATTGACAATGTTGATATATACATAATGTATAATATATATGCATAGATTAATGCTATTTTTCAAACATACCTTTTAAATCTTTTCAAATAGCCATATAGATAGGCGACACCTATTCAAAAATACATGAAATTTTAGCTTACCGTAGAGTCTTGGAAAAAAATTATGGTTGTTTATCCCATTGTTTATAGCCGAGGTTTTTATGTGTAGTCCATTGCATTGTATATGATGACCACATCCTTTGCTGTTATTATAAGACCACTTGCGGTAGGACTGATAACATTCCTACCAAACCTCTGCATTTGGAGGGCATCTAGCAATCTGGAAAAGTCTCTTAAGTTCTGTGTTCCACAACAGGATTAAATACAAGGTGGTTATCTTCTCCACAAAACACAGGATGAGATTACATTAGCAGTAAATGTGATCATCAGTTGCTGTATTGCAGTCATGATCATCATCTGCAGTGTTGATTAACACTGCAAAGCCTTGGCAATGATGGATTACATTCTCCGCCACAATAAAGTTAGAAATGCCCAACCTGAAAAAGCTTGACACTTTAAGATCTTCCCATGATTTTCTAGATGCCAGGGTTATGCTGCCAGCAGGTTGAGGCAGGTGATCCTCCTCCTCTACTCAGGTCTGATGCGACCATATCTGGAGTATTGTGTGCAGTTCTGGGCTCCCCAGTACAAGAAGGACTTGGAGCTTCTAGAGAGGGTCCAGCGTATGGCCACAAAGATGATTAAGAGACTGGAGCATCTATCTTATGAGGACAGATTAAGCGAGCTGGGCCTGTTTATTCTGAAGAAGAGAAGGCTGAGAGGAGATTTGATTAACATGTTCAAGGACCTGAGGGGTGATTGTAGGGAGGATGGGGCCAGGCTCTTCTCTGTGGTGGCTGGTGATGGGATGAGGGCTAACAGGTGTAAGTTGAAACACAGGAAGTTTAATCTCCATATGAGGAAGAACTTCTTTACTCTGTGGGTGACAGAGCCCTAGAACAGGCTGCTCAGAGAGGCTGTGGAGTCTCCTTCTCTGGAGGTCTTCAAAACCTGCCTGGACACCATCTTGTGCCACATGCTGTAGGTGTCCCTGCTGGAGCAGGGGGGTTGGTGATCTCTAGAGGTCCCTTACAGCCTTAACCACTCTGTGATTATGGTGAGATTAACTGGAGAGAGTGTGACTTTACAAATGCAGTTGCTTACATTCTAGATACAGTATTTGGGTTATTATCAAAAGATAGTTACTTGAAAAAATGGTGCTGATGTCCCCTAGATTTTACAAATATTCTTGTTGCTGAAGAAAGGATTTTGATTTGACAGTCCTTACTCACAATTTAGCAGAATCAGATTTTGTCAGGTACATACATAGAAATATGTTTTTTGTTGGTAGACCGTCTTTTCCCCAGGTTTTGGGAAACTACTATTAATATCTAGCTTTAAACTTTTCCTACAGTGACTATCACCTGTCCTTTGCTCCAGATTTTACATCTGCAGCTCATTTAGGTTTATTTGTAACATCTGAAGTAGGAGCCAAGATAATTAGAATAAATTATTTGCTAGATGAAGCTTGGTATGACATATATCTAGCAATATGTTTTCTTACAGTTTCTCACAGACACCTGTGTTCTGTGAGGAATATTTCATGTTGCTTATGGTTAGTTAGCTAATGTTTTGATAATGAATATTTGAGCTTCATAGAACTTGCAAATGTTACGACATCCTAATAGATTTTTTAAATGCCTTTCAAGACTTCAAGCCACAGGGCTTTTCTAATTGAAAGATATACAGCTTTTTCTCTATTCAAGAGAAAAAAAAAATCAAGGTTTGGGAAGTAACTCCACTGTTCATGAGACTAACAAGGAAATGTATTTTGCAAGAGATCTATGCTAAAAGACACATTTAGTATTGTTTCTAAGCTCAATATGCCAAACAAATTGATTCAAAGAATTACATACTCATCGTTTACAAAGTCTTAAAGTAAATAGCTCTGATTCCAGGATCTAAAGTTATTTGCTAACTGTTAAAATGTTTATAAATGTAGTAGAATATTTGATAAAATTAATCAAAATCTTTTGGAATCGAGATGTTTTTAAAGTGACAAAACATTGTTCATTTCAGTTAAATGCAGAAGAAAATGTATAAGTGGAAAACAAGAATATTCTTGTTTGTATATTAATTATATGCTGAACATAGCTAAAGGAAAGCACTGTAAACTTTGACACCTTCTTCACGCATTTTTTAGGTAAGCAAATTGGTAACATATGTGATTAGGTCAGCCTCAGTCCTGATAAAATGTCCACCAATAGCAGAACTGAACTACTTTCAGCACAAAGAATTAAGAAGAAAGCTATAGTAATCGCTCAAAGTCTGGAAAATTGTACTCAGAATTGGAACTCAATGTATTTCACTTATCCAAGGGAAAGTTGAGCGATTACTTGCTTGAGTCTTGTATATGTAGATGGAGAGAACATTTAGTCCTTTATCTACCTCAGAAAGGTATAAAAGGATCTTTTGGCTGAAGAGTAGAGTTCAATAAATTCAGGCAGTTACAAAGAACCTATTTTTAGCTGTGGGAACTGTTATCTATCAGCACAATTCACTCTAAATCTTGTGATTCCATATAACTTGAAGTCTTTAAATAAAGGCTAGTGTCTCTAAAATATATGGTTTGATTAAGTCAGAATATATAGAATTTACATAAGACAGTTAGGGAAAATCTCAGTCTTGTGTTATTTAGGTAAGTCAAGACTATCTATTAATTTTTCTGAATAGTTTTAGAAAGCTAACACTATAAGTGGCTTAAGATGAAGTGCAGTAACTTTGCTGGTTCTCACTTTTTGACAAGAATAGCTAAAGTAGTAGTCTAATGGTATCTGAAATCAATCACAGGGTGGGTGCAAAGCACAGAGCAAAACTGAGTACCATGGTGATGTCACAGTATGATAATAAGACCAAAAAAAAAAAAAAGAAAAAAGGAATAAGTGCATAAGAGAAAGAAACCTAACCGCTTTCCAGCTGCTGTAGGCTACCGCAGGTCCTGGAGATGCTTGAATTTTCTCCTTACATTTCTCTGGACACCTGAGATTATAACTTTCAGTATTAGTTTAGGCCAACTAAAGCTGTCATTGACTTCTCCCTGTTCCTGACTAGATTTTTTGTGCTCATGCTGTGTTTTCTCTCTACCAGTGCAAGCATTTGTGTACTTATGAGGTGAAATGGGTTGTGGAACTGCTTTTTCTGCTTGCTGCATGAGGGAGTTATGTTGAGGTTTACCATCTCGACACACAGCCATTTGCACTTGAATGACGATTGGGCAACATGGGACAAGGACAAATGGCCATAGGTGGGTGCTGAGAAGAAAGTGTGGAGGTGAGGAATGAAAATCTAGCAGTTCTGCAAAAGACTGGCCTATACCCAAAATGCTGCCATAGACTTTATATCTGACCTCATCAAGGTACTCAAAAAAGGGTATTGCTGGGTTTGGAAGAGCAAGATGTTCCTCTACTTGTCTCACTGGTGGGGTCCAGTCCAACAGACATTCTCAGAATGTAGAAAGAATATTGCCAAGCAGAGCCAAAGGATCTGCTCGCTGCCTTTTACGTGGCTTTTATGTAACAGCAATTAACATTCTGCAATCTGCTCTGCAGAGAAGGACCTGGGCATTTTGGTGGACGACAAGTTGACCATGAGGCAGCAGTGTGCCCTCGTGGCCAAGAAGGCCAATGGCATCCTGGGGTGCATTAAGAGGAGCGTCTCCAGCAGGTCGAAGGAGGTGATCCTGCCCCTCTACTCAGCCCTGGTGAGGCCATATCTGGAGTACTGTGTCCAGTTCTGGGCCCCCCAGTACAAGAGGGATGTGGAGCTGCTGGAGAGAGTCCAGCGCAGGGCGACTAAGATGATCAGAGGCCTGGAACATCTGCCCTATGAGGAGAGGCTGAGGGAGCTGGGCTTGTTCAGCCTGGAGAAGAGAAGGCTGAGAGGGGACCTGATCAGTGTCTATAAGTGCCGCAAGGGAAGCAGTGAGGAGGATGGGGATGGCCTCTTTTCACTGGTGGTCACTGACAGAACCAGAGGAAATGGCCACAAACTGAAGCATAAGAAGTTCCACGGGAACTTAAGGAAGAACTTCTTGACAGTGAGGGTGACAGAGCACTGGAACAGGCTGCCCAGAGAGGTTGTGGAGTCTCCTTCTCTGGAGATCTTCAAGACCCGCTTGGATGCAGTCCTGTGCCACGTGCTCTAGGTGGCCCTGCGTGTGCAGGGGGATTGGACTAGATGACCTCTAGAGGTCCCATCCAACCTTAGGCATTCTATGATTCTGTGATTTGGTGGAGATGTGGAGGAGCAAGTGGAGTATACCCTCTGATTAATTTGGAATACTGGAATAGAAGAGTTGCGGTTATGGGTTTCGTTTTCCTTTGTTGCTACTGTTCCACTGTTCAAAATTAATTTAAAAGTTGCTGTATAGCAGACTTTATCTTGAATCTCTGGTGTGTATTCCAGTACATGACATACAGCATCCAAATACCTCCTTGTTCTCTGAACTAGATAATACTTCATTTAGAGCTTTAGCATTAGCAACCCAGAAAAATGAATGATTAAGTAACCAGTTAGGATTTTGATAAGATCCATTCCCTGACACAGATCAAACCTGTAAGGTCCAGCAAACTGGACCTTCTGCATCCCAACTTAGAGATCAGCACTGGTGATGGGGAGGCAGTGCTCCCACAGATAAATAAGGTAAAAAAGAGTCACATTGGACTGAGTATCAATGTGATTCTCAGTGTGGTTTGAGCAATCCTGGCAAATATCCTTCAGTGAACATTGTGACCAGCATACTTTGACCAGATACAAATGACTGTAAGTGGGAGATACTACATGTTAAGCACAAATTTGATGTATAGGCAAGCCAAACAATGTTCATAAATAACAAAAATTATTCATGCATCATATGTGCACAGTAGCAGTACCAAGTCCTGAAATCAGTTTTAAGTGATCCTTCCTGAGTTTCACTTTCTATGTCCATTCCTACCTCCTTCCCATTGTTACATTGCATGACATAGCTGGGCTTAGGAGACATCTCTGTGCTATATACTGTAGGAGGCTGATAGTGCTCAGGGAAAATTCCCTAGAGAAAACAACTAGCAGCTGAACACATTTTGCATTATTTACTTTTCTGCAAAGTCTCCAAAGCAGACCTTGCTAAGTCAGCTCTAGGAGTTATGGAGATACTTAACCCAGTTAGGAAACAGTAAATCCATTGATTTAAGAGAGACTTAATTTGAACTACTTACAAGGCTAAGTGCTCTTTAATGTCAATAACAGTTGCAAAAGTGAGCTCTAAGTTTACAAATGTGCAATAGCTGCTTAACGAGACAATTTCTTGATCTGTTCATCTCTTAGAGCTACAGGAAGTAAGCAGCACATAGAGCTTGTTGATAATACCTTGTTGAGATTATTTTCCAATGGAAAATCTCTTTTTTGTACATCCATACCTGGAATCAAACCCTCTGCCCTTTCTCACACAGTAGCAAAACAGGAGCATTTCTGATGATCTATTAATATAAACATCATTTAGGTAGGAAATGACATTGAGTGGTCACATGCTTTAGATACAATTGTAAGGATGATTGAAGGGGTCATCCTGATTACAAAATTTATTTTAGTTAGCCACACCTATATCACCAACTTAGCTTAGGCCAGAACATTCAAACAATAAAACAGCACTTGAGCTTACTATGTGTATATTAACATTAGACAACCACTAATTCCTTCCATTGAATTACTAGTTTCAGCCTCACTTGAGCATTGTTACTACTGGACTCCTCTGCACATAAAAAGATAAGTAGGGCTTAACCCTAAGGAGTATGACAGGAAACATAAGTGACGCTGAAACTAATAATTCAAAGTTACAAATCAGTTACTACTTCAAAGAAGACAAAATGCAGGAGAAAAAGAAAAAAAATTAAAAATACTCAACAGTGTACCTGGCAAGACAGTTAAAAAAGTTGTTCTTGCCTAGTTATCTCAGCACAAGCCACTAAAGGAAATTTAAATGCCATTGTATTGATTCTAGCCTTTAGTTTCAAATATAATAATTGATATTATATTGATATTCATATATGTGAGTACTATTTCATGCCTTTATCCCATTTATTAAATATACTTGTCACAAGAAAAAGCAATTTCAAAGGGAAAATAATTTATCTAGATAAGAAAAGGTAAGATAACCTTTGCAATTTTAAATCTTTTGAAATTTGTTTTTTTTTTCTAAATATATTATATTAGTGCTGGTTAGCTTGGGTTTGGCAACAGCTAAGTTGAAACATTCAAAAGAGATGGTATGCCTGAACAAAGCAATCAAACAAAAGAATGGCTGACTTTCACAGCAGTGGAATTCTGTCAGTGAACTGAAGCTTATATGTTATTAAACAATAATTAAGCACTTGAAGTGTAGTCTTTTAGATTTGCTAATCTTGGTGACTGTTTACATGCTACTGTTTGTTAAATGGCAAAGTTTATTGATTTGGCAAATTCAGTACCACATTGTGTATTTTCATTCATTCTGTGTTCTTACATGCAGTTCAGCATTTTTAAATGTCAACCACAAAGTATTATTGATCTGCAATTAAAAGTGCAGAGAAAAATTAGCATAGTAGAAGTTTATAGTCATTAGTACAAGTACTGTTAGGCAATTATTTAGCTTGCTACAACATCTTTTTTTGGAAGGTATTGATACTCACCTGCACACTTTTATTTTGCTAAAAAGGCAAGTTTAATAGTTACCAAATAGTGAGACTTTAGTGGATAGTTGATATCAGCATTTTGTGCAATTTCTTTAAAATCATTTTCTCTAAAGGGCTTTCTTAAATGGAAGAATATTTAAGAACAAAATAAACGAAGTGCTATAGTTATTCTCCTTACCTAGAAAAACTCATTGTTTGAAATCAGAAATTGCTATTCTCATGTGAATGGAGCAGAGAAAACAAAAAAAACACATAATGGTTGAGCAAAAGGCCTCCAGTGGTTGTAGTCCAGCTTCCAGTAATTAGTATTAACCAATAACCTCGCTGATGCTGTAAATGTGGAGGGGACCTTCTAGGAAAAGGGAAAGAGTAGTGCCACTCGGGCATTCTGTTGCACAAACTGTCTCTAAGACCTTGCCCTGATTCCCTTTATGAAAAATCATTGACAAGCATATGAACATGCTGTAAAACACCAGCTCACAAATGGATGAGGATAATTTGGAGTATATGCAAATACTTGTAAAGCTTCTTGTTGCTTGTTTTATTTTTTTTTTGAGCTATTTCTCAGTTCTCAGATACCTCTGGGGCTTCATTCTAAATGAACTGTACAGTGAGAAATAAAAGGCTTTTCCTTTTGGTTCAGGTGTATTTATTTAAACCTGGTACATTTTATTTGCTTGAACTGAGCAGAAATGCTTAATTTTCCTTCTCCTCTACTCAACTCTGACGAGGCCCCCACCTGGAGTATCGCATGCAGTTCTACCAGACCTCTGCATTTGGAGGGCATCTAGCAATCTGGAAAAGTCTCTTAAGTTCTGTGTTCCACAACAGGATTAAATACAAGGTGGTTATCTTCTTCACAAAACACAGGATGAGATTACATTAGCAGTAAATGTGATCATCAGTTGCTGTATTGCAGTCATGATCATCATCTGCAGTGTTGATTAACACTGCAAAGCCTTGGCAATGATGGATTACATTCTCCGCCACAATAAAGTTAGAAATGCCCAACCTGAAAAAGCTTGACACTAAGATCTTCCCATGATTTTCTAGATGCCAGGGTTATGCTGCCAGCAGGTTGAGGCAGGTGATCCTCCTCCTCTACTCAGGTCTGATGCGACCATATCTGGAGTATTGTGTGCAGTTCTGGGCTCCCCAGTACAAGAAGGACTTGGAGCTTCTAGAGAGGGTCCAGCGTATGGCCACAAAGATGATTAAGAGACTGGAGCATCTATCTTATGAGGACAGATTAAGTGAGCTGGGCCTGTTTATTCTGAAGAAGAGAAGGCTGAGAGGAGATTTGATTAACATGTTCAAGGACCTGAGGGGTGATTGTAGGGAGGATGGGGCCAGGCTCTTCTCTGTGGTGGCTGGTGATGGGATGAGGGCTAACAGGTGTAAGTTGAAACACAGGAAGTTTAATCTCCATATGAGGAAGAACTTCTTTACTCTGTGGGTGACAGAGCCCTAGAACAGGCTGCTCAGAGAGGCTGTGGAGTCTCCTTCTCTGGAGGTCTTCAAAACCCACCTGGATGCCACCCTGTGTCACGTGCTCTAGGTGTCCCTGCTGGAGCAGAGGAGTTGGACTAGATGATCTCTAGAGGTCCCTTCAAACCTCAGCCACTCTGTGATTCTGTGGTTCTAATAACAAGTTTACAAGGAAATTACAAGGATTATAAGTACAAGAAACAAACAGAAATAAAGCACAGAACCATTTTTAAATAGCTACTATTTTAAAGCTAATCTTTTTATTATTGTGGCAAAGCAATATGCTCAAATTCAAAGGTGTCTCACCCTATTTTTTTATCCATGATAGGTAAACAATTTGGGTAGTTAACAGATGCTAGCAGAGTTGAACTATCTTTCATTATATGCAGAATATGGGCAATAGTTTGGTAGTTCTTAGAGAGAAATATATATATATACTTTCTCAGGGAGACCACCTCAGTGGACTTCCTTGAAATTTCTAGAATTGTTCCAAGACCGGATTTTGGCTACTCAAGAGCATTTGTCAAGACATATTGATATATATTTTTTTTAATAAACAAGTTGGTCTAGACTTCTTGCTGGCAACAGAAAGGAAGAAAAAAAATCCATTTTTATTTTGGTGATGAAAGTGATTCTTTCCTTGTTGATAGTATTGAAAGTTGGCATGAATGATTTGGCATGAATGATTTGATTTTGTGTGAAACTTGGCTATATCAAGAGAGATTCTTTGTGAGATTTCAAAACTTAACTTTTGTTCCTATAGTGGAATAAATATTTCCTTTGAAGTACATAGGATATTTAATACCCAAGTACCTTGGATGAGTGTGGGACGCAGTCACCAAGACAGATTCCTCACCTATACTTCGAACCACTGAAGATCTTCCATATTGAGACCAAACTGACAAGATGTGTCGAACAGACACAGTCTTAGTTGACTTTTCGGTGGCTACATCGTATAGAGAACGACTAGTAAACACTGGCTCCATGTCCCTTTTCCTATGTAACCAAGCTCCTGAGTTGAGACAGCGCATCTTCTTCATATAGGAGTGGCATTGTCCACATAGACTTTTTACTCCTTCATCACAAACATACTTCTTCAATAACCTAGAAGCTAGTGTTTTGTTCTGCTTTTTTTTCACTTTCTTTTTCTTTTGTCACCTCAGCTGGAAAATGAAATAACATTTTTTCTATATTGTACATGCATAGCATACTGTTTTTATCAATACGCAAATCCTTAAAATTCAGGTCATACAATTTAGAGATTTTTTCCAGGTTTCATAGCACATGTGAAGTAACATTTGGTGGTATGAAATGTACTGTAAATGACTGCTCCAAATTCTAAAGATATTTTAATGCAATTTTTCTTACCCATGATATGCTAACTGCGCAATATGGTTACGTAGAAAATAATTTCAGATCTCAATTTCTTTCACTTTTTTTTTAAAGTGGTATTAGAAAAAGCAACACTCATATTGCAGTATTAGACTTCTGTAAAGACTTTTAAATAGTACTTTCTTACTTTGGTAAAATACACACACATGCACACACACACAGAAAATATAATCATAAGCACTTCCACTGTAATAGTAACCTTTCCATAAACTTTCCAACTTGTCTGGTCTTCCTTGAAGGTCGATTGGGTTTTCAACTCTGTTATCTGCTAGGTGTTTGATGGAGTGGTCCAGATAACAGAGGAGAATGCAAAGGAAAAAAGAATTTTTTGAAGATCAAAAATGCCTGTTCATTTTGTTATCTGACCCTATCTGTTGTCATAGTAACAGCTTTCTTTTAACCTCTGCCATCAGATGATTTGTCTCTATCTGTTAAGAATTCTGCTTTAACTGAGTAACCGTTGGTAATGTAAGTAAAGTGAGTACTGTGTTTTTCAGTTTTTAATCGCAATATTGAGAACTGAAAGACGGAAGAAGTCTATTTTCTCATTAAGTTGTTTAATATTACCTTTTCAGAACTATCGAACTGCCATTATTATTTGACCAAAAAGATAAAATTCCCACAATTTTCACATAGAAGCCTCTAGGACTGATTGATAGGATATAAATGAAAAATCAAGACCAAATGTTGAGAGCAATGACACATTTTTGGTTCAAGGCTACAGAACTTCAAGTTACTCCTTTGTCTTCCCAGCAAAGGCTGAAACAGATTCTGATTGGCTTAGTCATAATAGAGTTCAGAAGAAGCCTAATATTTGCTGGATGTGCATACTGGAGGGTCGCTAGAGTAGTTCCTATATTCATGGACTATTAAATCTCTCTTCCCATGGATGACTTCATCATCATCCAACATATGGAAGGAGAACAAAAGATTATAGAACATGAACTGATCATCATATCTGGTTCTCTGCTTCTGCAGAAATAACAACATACTGCTCCTTTCAAAAAATGATTAAACGGATAATCTCAACTTTAAAATTAGAAGTTTTTTTTCCTTTCCAATTTCCCTACTGGCATCATTTACAATTTTCTAAACATTCCCATCACAATGATCTCTAATTCCTTAACTGTTATTTAGATATAGATATTCAGTTGCAACAAATCTCCATTCTTGTCATTATTCTAGCAAATTTTTCTTTCAATTGAATTTATCTTTCTATAACACAATTGACCAAAATGTATTTTGAGCAAATGCTCATCCAATTTATTAACGGATGGTTCTGTGGCTTATCTCCATCTTCACAGTCTTTCATGACCTTGAATTTGGCACCTATAGAATTCCATTCCATAGTCCAGACCTCAAGTTTTCAGCTAATCTAAAAACCTGAAAGTTCTGGACTTTTTGTCTTTGCGGACTATGTTAGGAAAAAAAAGAAAAAGTGAGAATAATTCTTTAACTAATATATGCATCTATTTGATGCTCCTCTTATGGGGAATCATATGTAGTTTCTTGCTTAGTTATGAGACTGTAAAACTCCAAATTAAGAAGAACTCATTTTCATATTAAAATTGTTTTACAAGATGTCTGAAATGGCTCTCAGTCTAATATGTAAGGTAGATATTTATTAATGGTTATTAAACTAATTTATTTAAATGAATTAAAAGAGGCTATAATCAAATGATTATCAAAATGCATGCCAATGACTATTGTGTCTGTGAAGATGAGGTCGACTGTTCACATTGATTTTTTAAGTAATATGGAAATTCAGTTGATTTTTTAGCTTGGTTCTCTAAAGAAATAAGTTTTCTAAAGTTAAGAGATCTAAGTGTCTGACTAACATGTTTTGAACTTAGCATATTTCTAACAGATTTGATACAGGAGTGAAAATTTCAAAATATCTGGCATTTCCACAAGCCTTCAGGTGGCTGAATGGAGGAGAAGGGCCTGCAGAAATGAAGGATGTGCCATGATTTCTAATATTAGAATCAGAAAATCCATATGGAAATGTGTTATGGAGGCATTAATCCATTAGACATGGAGCAATTCAACCACTGAACAAAAGTCACAAGAAACCAGGCTTCCTAACTTCTGTAGTTCATAAAACATTTACAGCTGCTGTTGATACTCACTCTTGTTAAAAAAATCATGATTTAGGAGAAGATGCCTGCATTTGAAAACCCCTGGGCTGTCAGATGGCTAGGCTGTGATTAGATTCTGTGCAACCAATTGCCTAAAGGTTCCTGAAGGATGTGCAGAGAAGAAGCTCACAGATCTGCAAAGAATATTTGGCAAATGTAATAAATTTGTTTTGTTATGCAAAATGCATATGGTAGGAAAAACAAGGTTCTTAGAACCCGACTGATTTCTGTGATTTCTTGTAATTTCTGTCATCAAGAGACATCTGATGTCAAGCTAAGGTGTTAGACAACCTGTGGCCAGTTATCCAGTAAGTTCTGACTTTCTCAAAAACAGGACAGACTGGGACAGGCTATGACAATTAACATTTCACAAAACACTAGCTGATCAAAATAGCTTTTTAAATTGGTGGATGTGATGATGTAGCTGATTACAATATTATTCTTTTTAGTTAAAAGGAGTCCTGTGATGAGAAATTACTCTTTTAAGTGACTGTACAGTAGTACTGAATCTACATGGGAAGCTTGCCAAAAAAGCTGTTCTTCATCTGCTAAAAACAGATTTAAAAAGAATGAGTGATATACTTTCTTAAGAGGTACACATTCATATATTAATGCCAGACATTAATAGGTGGATTTTAACTTAACTTCCTTTCATTTTTTAAAAGGATTTTACACCTCTATAAGATGGCTGTTTATTTGATGTTACCCTGGGTGTCTGTTTTACTTTGATAACTCATCAAAATTATAGTTTTGATAGTTTTCTTCCTAGAAATTTTGTGTTACATTCAGCATTTGGTGTTTGTAGTATGTTCTATTTGTATTAATATTTCCCTTTAGTGAATACCTGCAGCTTTGCTTTGGAAGTCCATTTTCTCCTAAGAGTAGACTGATTACAGACTGTCTGCAAAACCAACCTGGTCTTGTGGTAGCAAGTATCAAGAGCCTTTTGGAATGAAATAAAGCCACATTTTTTGCCTGATTTCAGATATATGACAGTGTGACATGGGCAGATATGAACGTGGTTTTAGCTGGAGTGTGCTCACTGTGACAACCTACTGCTAGTCTACTTTTAAAAAGCAGACAGACACCCAGAAGCAGACACACAAGGTTCCTGTGGTTCATCTAAGACTCTGTTTTACCAAGGGGATGGAAGATGAGATCAGATTTTAGTGTGTCTTCACATACACACACACTCACACACATATGTATATATATACACCTATATAGAATGTAAAATTCAGGCCACACACTATATATATATTTATGTAGGTCTGGTCCATACCAGAATTATAGTGGAGGAGCAGTCTTTTGAATAAAGGAGAAACATCTATATCTGATATACTTTAGACTTTCTATCCCACCAGCATGATTATTGCTAGCATATAAAGTTCTGATTTAGGACTACAGATCTCAATTCTGCAAACACTTATACATGTGTTTAACTTCAAGAATGCAGATAGTTCCATTGTGGTGTATGAAACTAGCCATGTGCTTAGAGTTATGCATGTGCATAAATGTCAGGATTGCTTCCTAAGGACGTAATTTACTAGTTATCTTTAGGAAGGGCAGTGCTTTCTTTCAGAAATGCCTGATGGGATGTTGCTTCCACAATCATTTTTAGATGAGTTGCTTTCTAAAAATTATGGTTTATGATATTTTCTTTTGTACATTTTATAGATATATCTCCCCTTTTTATTGAGACATTTTCTGGATAGAATTTTAAAGCAGTTTTCAAAATCTACTCAAACTCTGCTACTTCTCTTTAGAGTAGGCACGGGTGGGCCTGGTTCCTTTAGATCTGCAAACTGGGGAATCTACAGGCAGGTCAGATCTCAGGAGAGGAGTTTGTCATATGGAAATGTTTAACGGTCCAGCTTATATCCTGTATAGTCTCTCTTTTATCTTTTCAGGGTTTGAACATGATCCTTTCAAAGCCAGATAACCCAGAAAAATCCTCCTGACTGCTTTGCTCACTCCCTGATTCCTATAATCATAGTCCAGGAGGAATAGGTTACTATGACGATACTGTTGAAACATATATATATATATATATTTCTTTTTAATATCTCTCTTGGTGCTAAAGTCCTTTTCTGTTCTTCAGAATGATACTTTCTGTCATTTTATATATGCTACAATCAAGAAACAAAATAAATTTTAAAATATTTTGCTATATGAATAGGTATTGCTTAGTATTTGTATTTATTAATCAAAGGACATAGTTAAAAACACAAAATACTTTTAGAAAAACCCTTCTTCTACATGTCTGGGTATATACTATTGAAATACCCTTATACAACTTTTATTTGTTCAAAAAGGTATAACATAACATGAGAATCATGTTAATGTGTTCTTTCATTAAATCATTAAGATCATAATCACGCTGTAGACATTAATCTTCTCATCTAATATTGCCATTAAAAACATTTCTGTAGTTAGCAATTATCTTCAATAAACATGAGTTAGAAAAGGGAAAGTCACCAGATGACAACATACATGCATCATCAGTAGTCAGGGTTAAAACTTTGATGAAATCTTAGGTCTCTATAAACAATATTGCTTTTCATAATGATGTTATTAAACATAAGAAATTAAACCACAGGTAAATTGATGCAATTTAGGGGTTTGATTATGAATTTTCTAATGCTTATAGGACAATTTGTTGAAAATGTAAAATTGTAAGGAACCATACTAGGTCTGTAGCCCAACATCCTGCTCAAAGCAGAGCAAGCAGTGAAGTCAAATCAAGCTTTATCTAGTTTGGTTTTGAAATCCTCCAAGGAAGGAGGCTGAGAAACACTAGGCTAAACTTCTCTGGGCAGCTTCTACCAGTGCTTCACTATCCTCATGTCTTGTATACCCACAGCTTTCTGGGGCCAAGATTTCTCTCCCAGTTCATTGAAATAAATCAACTTATCTCATGCTTAACATAATGCATGTTCTTCATGGTTTGCTATATTAGGCCCTAGTCCTGAATAGTACAGTTGCAGGGAACATTTTGCAGACAGTGCCTACAGTGACGAAGTAGTTTCAAGCATGTAAGTTATGAACATAGATGAATTGCTGGGGTTGCTACAACTTTCACAACTCTATGGGAAATCCAAAATGCCTAGACATTCAGAAGAAATCTATAAACAGTCTCTAACTGTTCTAAACGTATGTCTCTAAATGTGTTTCTCTACATATTTTCTGAAACCAGTGATTTCCTATCAACATAATGTTCCTAATTGAGCTGATCTTTTGTTGAGATGTGAATCCCAGGCCTAAAAGTTTGGCTAAGCATTAACATAAGATTGAAGACAGGTGAGAATAGTGTATTGTTCTGTCATCATAAAAAATGCATCTGAGAATGCTGATAATGGCTGAGCAACCAAGGGAAAGTAGTGTTTGACAAACCTGATAGCCTCCTACGATGAGGTGACTGGCTAGATGGACAATGGGAGAGCTGTGGATGTTGTCTACCTTGACTTCAGCCAGGCTTTTAACGCAGTTTCCCATAACATCCTCATAGGGAAGCTCTGGAAGTGTGGACTGGATGAGTGGACAGTGAAATGGATTGAGGACTGACTGGATGGCAGAGCACAGAGGGTAATGATAAATGGGGCTGAGCCTGTGGCCAGTGGTATCCCGCACGGGTAAGTACTGGGCCCAGTGCTGTTCAACTTGTTCATCAATGACTTGGACAGGGGCATAGGTGCACCCTCTGCAAGTTTGTAGATGATACTAAACTGGGAGGAGCGGTCGACACTCCATAGAACTGGAGGGACCTAGATAGGATGGAGAGTTGGGCAGAGAGGAACCTCATGAGCTTCAACAAGGACAAAGGCAGGGTCCTGAACCTGGTGAGGAATAACCCCAGGCACCTGTACAGATTAGGGGTTGACCTGCTGGAAAGCAGCTCTGCAGAGAGGGATTTGAGAGACCTGATTGTTAAGAGGTTAACCATGAGTCAGCAATGTGCCCTCATGGCCAAGAAGACCAATGGGATCCTGGCCTGTGTCAAGAGGAGTGTTGCCAGCAAGTCGAGGTAGGTGATACATCCTCCCCATCTACTCAGCTTTGGTAAGGCCACACCTGGAGTGTTGCATGCAGTTCTGGGCTCCCCAGTACAAGAAGGACATTGAGCTTCTAGAGAGGTTCTAGTGTAGTGCCATGAAGACGATTAAGGGACTGGAGCATCTATCGTATGAGGAAAGACTAAGTGAGCTGGACTTGTTTAGCCTAGAGAAGAGAATATAGAGAGGAGATCTGATCAACATGTACAAGTACCTTAGGGGTAATGGGTGCAAGTTGAAACACAGGAAGTTCCATCTCCATATGAGGAAGAACTTCTTTACGATGAGGGTGACAAACTAGTGGAACAGACTGGCCAGAGAGGCTGTCGAGTCTCCTTCTCTGGAGATCTTCAAAACCCACTTGGATGCCGCTCTGTGTCACGTGCTCTAGGTGTCCCTGCTGGAGCAGGAGAGTTGGACTAGATGATCTCTAGAGGCCCCTTCCAACCTCAGCCATTCTGTGATTCTGTAATGTTACCCTGATGAAGTTAAATAGTTTCTGTTTTAAAGTGATGCTATTCAGAGCTCAGCTGGAGATTAAGTAAAACTTCATAGTACGACTCCTGTTTCTGAAGAGGCATTGGTAATCAATGCACCATTCTAAAATAGGCTCATGGAGAAGGCCTTTTATTTTTTTACCCATGATTCATTAGAGGATACATAAAATACAACATAATATAAGAAGTGTACAGAAATAGCTGAGCGTCTACGAGTAGATAAATCCTAGGTGATCATACAACTTTTGAAAAAAGAAGGTAACATAGACAAGTGAATCTAAAGTTATCTCAATTCCATCAAATACAAGAATATTCTATATAGGCTATTTAGCAAAAAATAGATGATTTAGGATATTGAATTACACAGTGTGATATTAAGATTAGAATTCTAACAGTGGAGAGTGGTCATAACCTAGAGAAAGCTCAGCATCATTGGATAGGGAAGCAGAAAGAGGTAAAGAACTAATTCTCTGGTTACCAAAACTTCCGTTGTTGCTTGACTTTTGATTTTCGTAAAGACAATCACTGTCTGTTTCTTTTTTTTCCCTAGAAAATAAGTACAGTGTCCAGAAGTGTACAGTATCCAGATGTACCCAGTATCCAGATTAAAAAAAAAAAATCTGTATTTGTGCCTCTTTCATATTTTTTCTTGTGATTTATTTTACTAATGCAGGAACTTTCCACTTTTGTATTCCAAAAGTGGAACTTTTCCGCTTTTGCTTCCTGGTAAACTAGTGGTAGGCTTGACCAGATAGCTGCTGAAGACAAGAAAGTAGGTGGAAACCGCCATTTGCACTATGTCCAGATAACTTCTAAGGTAAGCAAGAGAGCTGGAGTCTGGGTATCTGGTGAATACAGGATGATCAAGGCATATGGGAAAAGGGGCCGGAAACATATGGGATGCAGAGACCGCATGGGGAGCTGGCAGGACAGCTGGTCCCCAGATGATCCTTAGATCAAATGACTGAGTACTTCAGTATGGCCTAAATAGTTAGGAAGTACAAAGATGAAGCTCTCCGTCATACACAAGAATGTTTGTATTCCTGCTCTAATTAAGTCTTCTTTTCTAAGCATCAGAATATCTGAAGAAAAAAGAAAGAAGAAAAACACTAAATCTTTCAGATGGTTTGCCTATAAAGATGAAGATTTTCTCTACCAGTCCTCAAAAATCTCTGAAATCTCCTTATTCTTGGAGAAAGCTTACAGTTTATAGGTTATGAATCTGTAGCTCATATTGCACTTATTCATCCCAGCAGAAAAAGTTTATTTACCATAGATGCTGTTTCACTGAAGACATGTAACAGTCTGAGCTTTAATACACTTATGTAACCAAAGGATATTCTCACAGTCTCTGTGTAAACTATGCACTAATTGTTAATGCTGCACTTCATTTCTCTTGCTCGTACGACCTGTGCTGTTATCTTCACTGGGTGTACGATTGCTTGTAGATGCTTGCATATGCTATAATCACATCTTTATTGCTCATGGAGGCATTAAAGGATGTGCAATTGTGAGATCCTCTTTCTAATATGGTCTTTCAAAATCTGCGAGAAATGTTTGTTAATTTAAAAATAATTCCTGCATCAAAAACCTCTAAATGTAAAAAGATGAAACAAACCAATATGAATGATAAGGAAAAAAACCTTGCTCACACAAAGTGATCACGTGGGGGATTTGCCTCTTAAGTGTATCATAAACAAACCTTTGTTTATCCTTAAACTTGCTATTATTAGTTAATGTTTTGTAGGCATCATAGTAGAAATGGACATTTCTGAATGATCTGAAATCGCATTGTGGTTAGGTGTTTTTCTAGGCATCTACAGACTGTGAAATTAAGGCCTAGAAGGGAAGTAGCACTCCCAAGATCATATGGCAGCATAAGAGAAAGCTAGAGATAGATCACAAGACATCTGGACTTTCTTGTTAGGGGGCTGTCCACTGGCTTATCTTGTTTCCTTCAAGAAGCTTGGCTTATGCAAATCTTAGCTGTTCTATATTAAGCCCTTTGCTGGTTAAGTGCATCTGAGCAGATCTTATGTTTCCACATTCCTGAGCCTACCCATGCTCTCCATCATGTCTGTTTTTCCAGATGTAAAGTCCGATGTAAAACTGTAATTCACAAGCCTCCAAGTTTCTATAAAGAAATCCCAGTAATTTATTTTTGAGTGTAATTTTTCTACTGTTTGGAAAAAATCAACTATGAAAAGGTATCTAGCACCAGAGGACAAGGATTTGCAATGAAAGCAGTTAGTTAAACCTAAGTATGTGAGACACTGACTTGTCATTACTATAACAGCTATAAAAAAATTGCCAGTGGGACTATGATATCTGTCTGGCCACAGCATTCATTGCCTTTTAAACCCAACAGTAAAGGTCTCTGTTTTTACCTTGCTGCATATGGTGTAAAAATACTTTGACTTGTATACACATTTAAAACGAGGTCAATAGGCATAAGAGTTTTTACCTCAAGAAAAATTAGGAGATGTGAAAAGGATATTATGAACAAACTGTTTCTATTCCTTTGCTTTTAACATCATCAGTGAAAGTGATTTCATGCTCTAACAATGTTCATTCCAGTATATTCATAGGTATCTAGCCTTTGCAAGAAGTTTTCATATCCTATCTGATTACAGAGAATTTCTTTGCCCTCTTGAAACCACATACACATTTGGCAGGACCCAATACCCCAAGAAGTTGTGCCAGACCAACTGACATAGACAGGGCTTAATCTGTACGGGGGGTTGAATTTTCTTAGTATGACAATAGCCAGGATTTTATTGGCACAAATGGTTTGTGTTAAGCATGTGAACATATGTTTCTGAAGTCTGCAGGAGGAGCAGTTGCAGATCACTTAATACCCAACTTGGGTCTTATGTAAGCTGCCTCCTTTCACTGGGGCATTATTCACCATGGATAAGTTTAGAAAGGCCTACTTACTCTACTACACAACTAGTAACCTGTCTGATGATGTGCAGAGGTTTTTGCTATTAACTTTGTACTGCATGCCTTAATGTTTCTGGTTTACTAAAATTTCAAATAAAATGCTCTGAAGCTTCTCAACTACAAAAATAAATAAAAAAAGCATTAATGTTTTCGGGTAAATAAACTGGTGCAATTCCTTAAATCTGACTGTTAGTTCAATTTCAAAACGAATCTTATATTATAGGTCACATTCAATAGAACATTTTAGCATCTAAAGATAAGCATCAAAAAACTTAACATTAGTTTGCTTTCTGGATAAAAATTAAAGTTAGGGTCTCTCTAGGTAAATAGATTTCTCAGACTGCATGACAGTTGAAAATACGATGAAACAATATACCTGAAATCTTTCTCAGTTCAATCCTAAGGGACATAGGTACAGGAGGAGATCCTCATCTGCTGAGGATCTTCAGTCTGGAACCTTCTGAATGTCCAAAAGTGAAAATCCTAGACATCTAAGTCTGAAACAGCAGTAATTCTGTGTGTGTCCTCCTGTCCCCCCCCCACCGTACAGTTAATGGAAATAAATAGAAACCTGCAGAAGGCCATTCATCTCATGATAAATAAATACCTAGAAATAGGCTTGAAGAAAATGTGCTTTTTACTTGTTCCTAATTCTTATTCTTGAAGCAAAAAAATCTTGCTATGAGAAAAGGCAGAGGATTCAGGGAGACTTGTTTCATACATGCCTCAGTGACAGGGGCTCAGAGAAAAAGGAATTTTGCTCTGAGAGGCTTGACTCCCTGTGAAATGAGAGAATGAGTGTTGGTTTCCATGTAGCTTCTCAGACAAGTGATTACTCATGATAGATGCTGTAAAATGCCCAGAAGGCTGACAAAAGTCAGTGAGGGACAGAAGACTAAGTAAAACTGGTAGCACTTCTCTCAGAAGATGGTTTCTTCTGTTACAGAATGCAATTGGGAAGAGCAATCTCTCTGAAATTTGATGGACTGGGTAGGTGGAGGCAGTGATGAAAGAAAAGACTTGCCAGATCTCTGTGTGTCATATATAATATGTGATATTTCAAAGATCACTCTCATTTCATCTTTATTCTGTCTTTTCACATCTTACCTTCATAATCCTGATCAAGATATAGGAGTAACCCAAAGTCAAGATCAAGAAGTCTTGACTCAGAAGAGCTCTCTACACATAACTTGTGATTTTTCATCACAGGGTATAATTTTCCCATGCATGGAATGCCTCCGTCACCTTGAGAAATTTCACGCAGAAAAAAAACAAAATCTACTAAAAATGTTTATAAGTGTTCACTGACATGTTTCATGGTAACAATAAGAAAACTTGCAGATTTTTGGTGTCATTTCTTAGACCTTCAAAAAGCCTTCAAAAGTCTGTTTAGGCCTGTCAAGAGAGAGTTAATAAAAGCTTGAAATTTTAAAAGACATTGAAAGAGGTACAGGATTTAAGCTGGCATTTGATTACTGTAGCATTTTCCTACAGATGAATGGACAGTGGTGAGGACAAATATTCTTGAATTTTCTGAAAGGTGTTTGAATTATTAATATTTTCCATAAAACACATGGCTGTGCAATGAGGGCAAAATATTTTTACTAGCCTTGCAATAATACCAACAAATGCATTATTTCTGGTTAATATGAAAAAAAAGATCTCAAATCCTTAAAATTTCATGGCAGTTTGTTTGACAGTTACATATTTGTTTTCTCAGACCTTCACAGCTGATCATTTGTGACTGTGACTTAATAATATTGTTACAAAAGAGTATCTGTTTATGAGATCTGGATGTGTAGAAAATATGGCCACTGCGCTCTATCTAAAATTAATTTTCTCATTAATTTTACTAGATACATTGGGAATACATCCAGCAGAAAAGTTCAGGGTTTTACTGAACAGATAAATTGTGAGATACTTTTTCAGTTATATGATGAAGTTATATATAAAGCTTACATGATTAAGTAATTATTAAAATATCAAAAGTAAAAAGAAACTTTTTTTTTTCAAAGAAAGGTAAATAATATGATTTCTTAATGTTAAAAATATATTAAACCTGTTTCAAACCTATTTCAATAATTCCCGGAAAAAAAAGGAACAGAAAACAAACCCAACAAATATTGTTGCTGCTGTTGCCCCTGCTGTTTTTCTAATTTTCTAGCTTCTGAAAAACAGTCTTTTTTTTTTTTTTCCAAAGCATCCTAATGCCATTTTGGCAAGTTTGATATTTCATTTGAAGGAAAAATAATAAAGTGCTTTCTTTGTATTGATTGAAGAAATATAGTGCTTATTTTTTGCTTGGTTTTCTAGTAGTTATTCAATAGGTTAAAGGTCAATACCATCTGTTTCCTAACAGGACATTTTGTGTAAGATTTGCAAGTCCTACAGGTACCTTTAAGCATGGATAAATATGCACTCATGGTTTCAGCTGGATAGTTTTTCACCACCAAAGGATGATTATGTTGTGTGCCTTGAGACATAGGCTATAATATATTTCCTGTCCCTTTATTGCATTTTGGAATCATAAACAATGACTGTTTGGCTCAAAGCCATTTATTCAGCCCAAAAAGACATTATTTGCACAACAAAAATCAATAAAAATGTTACTAGGTCTGGCTGGATACTTTGCTTAACTGTGATATTTGTCTGTCACTGATGGCATGCCATCTCTCGTAGGAGACTGGGGCCAAAACAGAGCTATTGATCCAGTCATCAGTGATGGATACTGGCATTTGGAATGGGCTGCTGCAGAGAATCTCGATTAAAAATATTTCTATGTTTTGCCTGCAGCAGAGTCAAGATAAACTGAATGAGGAGATTTTCGCTTTTATATTGGGTTTCTCCTCTTGTGGTTGTTAAATTCTCTGGACCAAAGTTCATTATTGAAAGAATTAAGTCAATCTATGTTTAGCCAAAGGCTTTGACATCATATCAAGCTCTCCTGATTTAGACACAAGATAGCTGTCCTTTTCATCATCTTAAAAGTGTAGGGGAAGTGTTTTATACACACCAGTGATAGAAGTGATATGTTGGGGTGTGCTTACATATTTTTTTAATATTGTAAAACACCAAATTATGCCTAAGAAAAACAAGACAAAAAATGATTCTCAAACATTTTTATATACACTGACCTATCTTTTCAGGTGTTGAGTACTCACTGCTCTTTATCAGAAGGTGCTCAACGCTCAACGCTGAAAAGCTCCTAATGTTTGGCCCTGGGTTATCTAATTATAAAACAGGCAAATGTGGCTGCTCAGGAAAATATGTCACAGCTAAAATATAGGAAAGTTTTAGTCTCTTCCCAAGGAACAGTATTTAAAAAAATGTCACTTGGTATTTTCAAATGCATTTTGATATTTTAAAGTCCATTGTGTTTCACCAAGTTTCTTCATGTTTAAGAAGTGCAATATTTTATACTGTCAAATAGAAAAAAAAAAAGAGAATAAAGCAGTCTCTTAGAACAGTTTCTTAAATAATTAATTAATCTAAATGAACATTAAAATTCAAAGGTGCTAAGATTCTTTTGAGTTTCTTTTTGGTTTTATTTCCTTTTTATCTCAGAGTTCATAATTTTAACACAAAATGTGGTCATAAAAATATTCTGAGAGTGCCTGAAAGAAGAAGCTTCCTAAAAATGTATTATCATTCTTAGTATTGATAGGGATTTAGGAGTAACAGATCACTTATATCAGCTGATTTACATGGTCTGACACTAGCTCTGAAAAAATAGCTGGCAGACACAAAATAGTCATTCTGAACTGTGGCCAACAAAAATATAGGTAATATTATTTTGAAAGCACTGAATGCATTTTGAAAGACCTGTCCTACCATCACAGAGTTAATCAAGAAAATCAATTTCATATTTAAAGTAAACTAAATTCCTATGTAATAATCAAGTGTAGCCAGGTCAATTATTACAATAACATTAACATGAAGATCTTGTTGATAATTAGAATGGCTACTGCAGTAGCTATCTTTGGTTGTTTGGGAATGAGTTGGTAGGAGTTTGGGGTTTTTTTTGTTTGTTTATTTGTTTGTTTTTCTTCTCATTATAGTTATCAACCTGAAGATTAAATACTGGAATTATAAAAAAACTATATGGTTTCTATGAATTTGTAATTTTCAGTGGAACAGTTTATGGAAGGAAAAGTCATGAGCTAAACTAACTTTGAAACTTACTATTTATACATAGTGTGAATCACCACATTGTAACTAAAGAATTTATAGACCATTTTGGTAAAAAGTATAGTTGACATCTGTGTCGGCAAGTGGGAATTATAATGAAATGATATATAAACAGGAGAAAGATTACTGCTTTACAAAATACATAAATAAATAAATGACTTGGAACATTTTCAATTAAAGAATTTACAAAATTTTAAAATATCAGGTATATCCGATAATCGTTATGAATTCTAATACTTAGTAATAATGTGGCCACAACTAAAGGAACATTTTGTAAGTCTTTTTAGTGTGCTTAGAGGTGGTACAAGTTTATCGTTGTAGATGACCATTTAGTCTGTCTTTTTAGGGTGTTAAAAACTCCAAGAGAAGTTAATCTTCCAGGTAGGGGGAAAATGGAAAAATATTGAAGAAATAAGAATGCAATGATTACATTTTTATTTTCGTCATTCAATGGCTGGTGACCTGGATTACCTAATCTGTCTTCAGACATGGCTTCAGAGAACAAATTTTGTAAACTACATACTTGCAATTATTTGTAAAGTCATCACATTATAACTTACTGCATGGAATTTCTATCCATGTATCCTCAAAATAAAAAGCATTATGAAGAACTGATACACCACAAATACTCCATGCCATCTTCTATCTATCTCCCTTACTACCTAATACACCCCTTGCTATTACTTTTGCTATTAGAGGCACACACACAAAATGAATTTCTTTCACACTTGACTAGCATAATTTCAGAAATGATAAACATTACCCTCTCTTCCACATCAGAGAACTCTCTCTTTAGAGAACTCTCTCTCAGTGTTCTTAGAATATTGAGTGCTTCACAGATTAATGAACAACAACGGGAATAAATATCTTGTCTTTATTTTCTGTCTGAAGAAGCAACTTTAGTTTTGTTTTAAAAGTAATTATTGTTAATATTCTTATTATTAATACCAGCAATTATATACTACAGCTGTTCCATCTTTGATGGTATTTCTACATACTATGACAATGCAGTTAAGGGAAACTGGTCTCTGCCATCTCAAAACTGAATCCATTGCAAACAGAGGCCATTTGGCTCGAATGAATACTTTAGGTTTCAAGTTTGTTGTTAATGCAGACTTTCTTGCTTAGCTTACTGGTAAAACTTTTAAAGCTCTTCTTAGAAAATTAAGCTGCCCACATGCTGCCAGCCACCTTTTTGAAATCATAGATGAAATTGCAATTTTTGTCAAGTGCAGTGCTAGATTTGCCATTTTTTCATTCTTAGATGAAAATTAAAAATGACTAGCATTAAGATTCTGTGTTCTGTTTTATATTATATGTATTTGTGAGCTTAAATTGAACTTTTTCCACATACTTATATCAATAATAAAAAAATATAAATTATGAATATGACACTCGACCTCTACACATACGTTTTACATTAGTTTCGTGTAGAAAAAGCCTATGCTTTTGTTATTCATATTTTTCTATTAGTATTATGTGCTGTGAAGACTAATGTAAAAATCATGTACATTAACTGGATTCAGTTCTTCAAATGGAAATCTATTCTAGCATAATAAGGTAGGAAAATTAGCCTTATCCAGACTAAAGTGTTTAGTGAACTGAAATTCCTCTTGTAAAGCAATACAACTGGTGATGCCATCTAATTTTTCTAAGTACAGCTGTGCGTTCAGCAGAGAGGGAATTGCTTTGTAAAACAAAACAAAACAAAACAAAATGACAATTTTATGACAAAGATAAGTAATAGAGTCAAATCCTAAACAGAATTTACAGATTTAATATTTTTGAAGTCATTCTCATCAAGCAGCTGAAGTACTTTAAGCAGGTGTTACATACCAGATTATGCTTAAGGAATCTAAATAGGGATTGTAGCACAGGGTAAAGATTTAGTAAATACTTTTCTAGTCTAAAATCAATGCTATCGATTGTCATTAAAGCAGCAAGCTAAAAACAATGAAGTGGTTTCTAATTTTCAAGCTCCTGCTGGAGTCTGCTCTCTCACTCTTCCTTTTTCCAGTTAAGAGCATCATTAAATGGTAAGAGCAAACAGCATATTGAGAGGCCAAGTGTTTTATTAATTCATCATCAGAATTATCTCAGCACATTAATATTAATAGCCTCAAATTGGATTTCATTTAGGAGGTGAAATAAATATGCTGAAAGTAAAAGCCTACATAGCCAATGAATCTTTTGAAATGGCACTTATACAGCGCAATACTCAAAATAGATTTGATAATGCTGACTCCCTTCACTGCAGGGGCACCTTCCAGATAGAATTTCATTCTGGTCTGAAGCTCACTGAAATTTTAACTTCTGAAAACGACTTGCTTCCTCTTTTGGTAGCTTTTGGCTTAAATGAATGAAACATCCTATCCTTCCCTTTTACATAACACCTTTTTTCCTTCCCCTTTCTGACTTTAATAGACAGTCATACCTAAAACCCTTATGAGCTATATTCTGTTTTCATTACAGTATGTGACTATTTACCTGGGAATATGATTTTGCCTTCACATCTAGTACATTTTTTTTCTTTATTATTAAATTCTCTATAGCCTTAGAGTCCTGTGGCTGTTTTCAGAAAAGACAGAAGTAGTTATAAAAAGGAAATGCCTAGGAATATAATACATCCAGCATTTGCAAGGATACCTCTGAGCCCAATGAGATGAGGGGAACAGTAGAAATGAAGTTGCAACTGCACGTGGATGTGGCGAAACTTACTTTCTTATCAGGTCAGTTAGCTGTTACAGACTGCTCTGGACTTCCCTCTTCCTCATCTCCTTCATCCAATAAATCAGACTGTTTCCATACCTTCTTGTTGCCATGCTCCTCATATATTAATCTGGAAAAAAAGAGCTCTTCGGAAGGAGATTGTTCACTGATGCATAATTATATTAGTGCTATGTCATCTTTCCTAATAGAGCTATTTTGCAGGGATGCCAGGTTCAGGCAGATTTAGGTGACAGACACCTGCACAGACACGTTCGCCACTCAATTATTTCTGCTGTGTGTGTAGTGTGTGTGTGTATGCAAGGAGACATATTCATTGGGGATTATTATCATATAGAGATGACCTGGTCGCAGCACCTTTCAAGGAATCTGGAAGCCTGCCCTGTTTATTCTCATTGCCAACAGGGAGACAGATTAGTCAGATGCAGGAGGTGTATGACTAGGGGTCCAGTTTCTGAAGCCACAGGGCTAGTGTGTTTAGTTTTTCTGTTCTCCTGTGCTTCTGAAGAGAAGACAAAATCAAAATGGTTCTACTGAAA
Organism: Crypturellus undulatus; assembly: GCA_013389825.1. Classification (NCBI taxonomy): domain Eukaryota; kingdom Metazoa; phylum Chordata; class Aves; order Tinamiformes; family Tinamidae; genus Crypturellus; species Crypturellus undulatus. Next base: position 85,781 of record VWPW01015957.1, on the reverse strand, counting down.
ATATAATACTGCACAGAAAATTTCAGCCTTGATCTGAGTCCAAGTGAGGAACTCATTCATTTTAGGGAACCCTCTGCAACTATGATGTTACAGGAGGAAAGTAGAGTCAATACTCCAGAAATATGGGTAACTTTGGGTGTGGGATTCAACTTGCATTCCACTGAGTGAGAGTGATTCTGGCTTGTCATTCCATTAGCAAGTCAAAAAAACCAAAGCAACCTGGAGAATATGGGTCAGGTCATGTGTTTCTACCCTGGGTTCTTTCAGTTCCCTCTGGTAGCCAACAAACTTTAAACATAAATGAAATAAATATGCTTTTAAAATAATTTTATATTGGCTAAGCAGATTTCATGTAAATAATGAAGAGGAGGAAAACAACTCTGATCAAAAGAGAGCAAAACTAGGCACGTACCTTATCTTCTCCCAAGCAAATCCTGGGAAACCTGCACTGAGCGGGGGCATGGTGCTCAGGACAAATGCATTTGGATGTTCTAACTTCATCCTGCAGGCTCCTTTATCTTCCATAATATTAGGTCATGCCTAAAGGCTGAGAGGCTGACTGGGCCTTTTCACATGGAGTTTGGCACCTCAGAGCTGTAGAAAGGGAGCTACAAATTGCGCAGGACGAGATAGGGCAGTGAAGTACCCTTTTTACTAAACAGGAAGATTACCTTGAGGAAGACTTTGCATTCTATTCATAACAAACTGAGGTAAGAGCTGTTTTTATGGCCGTGAATCAGCTTCCCGCGGCTGATTTGCTGGCTCTCCCTCCAAACAAATAAGATAGAAGTATGAAAATTTGTTAGTGCTTGAGGCACAGTTGTTAGTAAGAAATAAATTCTTCATTTTAAATTGGTCTGAAATTTGAATCACTTGTTTTAAATAGTCTAGCTTTACGTGTTGTATTCAGGAGTTTATTTCAGCAGTCTGCTGGAATCTACATGAGAAAACTGAAAGGATTTTCCATGCATGACAAAATACATGTTAAACAAGAATGAAGATACTTCTGTGAGGGATTTTTTTTTCCCTCTCTTTTGCTACCAGAAATATGGTAGGATTACTTTTGCGGTTGAAGCTGTGGACTGAGAATTACAAAATGATTCCTGGCACTGCTACAGATTTGTTGTCTGTTCTCTTAATTTGTCCATGTTTTGGATCCCAACTGACCTCACAGAAGGATTCTTTCTTTAATGTAACCACAATGAAGATGCTTTCTTTAATGTTTGCAAGGAACTTAGACTCTGTGGTGAACAAAGTTATGCAGCACCCTTGAGACACTGAGATTTATTTATCTTGTCCTTTTCACCTCAAAATATCTGGACTGTTCCCCACCAGTGGAGCAATACTTGTAGCCTACAGACTTTCAGAAGTGATAATGAAATTGTGCATTCAAAACATTTATTTCTGAGTCTGTGCTGGCCTAGGCCTCAAACATTGTTCTCAAGCTAGCACTCCTGAAATTTATTATGAACTAAAAGAACTTCCCAAAAGCCTACCGCTATTACTGGAGAAAGAATGTACAACAGGGACTGCCATTTAGGCCACTATTTGGAATGACATTTAGGAGCTGCTGCCTGGAGTTGATGTCCAGAATAATGAAGCTGACATTCAGAAGACCCACCCAGAAAGCAGAGGCAGAAATAATATAATTGTTACGGGTTTCTTTCTGACTTACCTCCTCTACTTTTCCTGGATTTTCCCAAAAATAAATTGCTCTAATTGAAGTAAAAGTCTGGAATGGAGGAGAGTTATTCTATTTAGCTTCCTTAATGACTAACATAATGGAAAGGTTATTATCAGAATATGCGGGAATCAGAATATATTATAGTTCTCTCAGGTCACAGTTTAGTATCTGTTACAGTCCAGCCAAATGAAATGTAGGAAATTCAGATAGATTTTTAGATTTTTGGTGGCTATTTCCCATATCACAACAGGGAGCCATATATCCAGTAAGACAATATTGACAAACTTATATGCTGCTGATCGGAGCAACGGCAAAACAATCACGTGTCACACCATGAAAATCAAAAGGCTCCTTTTTGTCTGCTCATCTCTTCTCTCTGCGGTAGACAGCAAGCGACCAGGTATTTATGAAATCATACATATCATAGGCTATATCTTTTTCTCTCTCCTCTCACCTAAGCTGTTCTGCTGTGTGGCAGTTTTTTCTCTCATTCCATTCGTAATTTCTTTAACATGGTGATGCAACACCCACACAGTTGTGATGCAAACCTATTGCTATTGCTTTATGCAATCTAAACTATTTCTTAGTGCTATTACTTTGTGTCTTTATGCAAACTGTTTCTCCCCTTAGCATAGTTTCTGCTGTCTCTCCTTCTTCATGAGGTGCTGTGTAGCCTTTGCACCATTTTTAATTAGAAATTGAATACCTTTTGCCATAGAATATTGTCTGAACAACTAGAACATTAATAGCAGATTACAACTTCACAAATATTAAGGAAAATAAGCCTAACTGACAGGGAAAGTGATTCTCATTCAGATAATTTAGAAGATCTTTGAACTATTCTTGTTCTTATGAACACCAATTCAAACTGAAGAACAAAGATAAAAGTTTCCCTCTGAAACACCTATAATTAAAAGCTCCACTTTTAAAATTTAAAAGCTCAAAGGTCACTACCTTGCACCTGAGATGGAAGCTAAGATTTTTTTTTTCAGAATACCAGCACTTGCTTAGTTTAATAATGTTGTTACGGACGGGTCTAAGCTTGCTTGCGGATTTCTTTTGCTTAGTCCTGGTTCTCATTGGTGTGTTGACTATTAGACACATTTGGATCATCAAGCAGTCACTTACCAGTTAGATATCAGAGAGGTTGGCTACTTTTGCCTTCCTGGTTTGCTCCAAATGTTTCATCTGAGCTTCCCAGATTTCCTTGCAGACTTTCTGTCCAGTCTGCAGAGAAACTTTTCTTGTTTCAGCTGCATGATCTTGGTGCCAGAACTTAGCCAAATGAATGTAACTTGTACCACAAACATCCTTCAGGCCATATAGATACATGTTAAAAGACAACAGGAAAGGGAAATTTGATCTGACTCATATTTAGAGTGGCTAGAGAAATGGGAAATTGTCAGTGGTGTAAGAGAAGAAAAAAAAATCACCTTTCCTTATAAATAGCCCTGATGATTGGTTAATCAGACAAATAAACAAACAAAAAAGAAGAGTATAAGTCATATAAGAGTCATTACAAAAATTGATAAGTTATCTGACTCTCGAACTACTGGTTATGGCAGAGCATTCTCAGTATCACAGATGAAACAACAATAAGAAAATCTTTATTTTTCCTGTTATTTTATCCTTTTGTCTTTGTTTATTGAAACCTTTCTGAGTTATAGACTACTTCTTTTATTGACTGTGAATCCACTGTCCAAAAGAACAGTCTTATCTGATGTATCACTCAAAATCAGATTAGATAAGGAAGAATCTATGTTAATTTAGAGTGAAAGAGGATGAAAAAATAGTTGTATTTTAACGAGAAAGGAAGCAGATCACGGACTATCTAAGTTCTGAGTTTCTTAAATATTTTCATTAATGAACTGAAGGAAAGGAATAGGTTTTCTGAATGACATATGTTGCTCAAGATTGCTTAGGTCTTTACATAAACCCATGGGAGCAAAGTAGGAGAAATGATACTAGTATGCAAGTCAAGGTATTCTGAAAGTTATTGAACTGTAAGTGTTCAATAAAGAAAAAAGCTATAGATAATACCAGGTCAGTGAATATATCTATTCAATGCAATATCACATCTAAATAAAGCAAACTACACTCTTGGTTATTTTAAGGAGAGGATATATAAAACTTCAAATACTAGGCTTGTATGAATTCATATATGCATGTTTGTGCCTATGCACATACACTTTATATATGCACACAAAAATATATACACAAAAAATATATAGACACTTCTAGTTACAAGTATATATATTTGTAGAATTAATCAGTACTAGCATTGCTTTTTTTTTCCTTTCCCCTGAATCTACCGGATGTTTTCAGATATCATCTTTAATCAATATATTTGCATCTTTCAAAAGATCATATCACAATTTCAACTCTCATGGCTAGAAATGTTCTTTTAATTTACTTCTAAAACAAGTTAATTTTTATATTGTTTCTCTCTTATGCAAGCATTTTTAGCATCAACAGTGCTTTGCCTTTCCATTGTTTTGAAAAGGTAAATGTATTTATAGGAAATAACCATATCCGGTCCCAATTTTTCTTTCACTATTCTCCTCTTAAGATTTGTTCTCTAAATCCCTTATCAAAAACTGAAATTACCATTTTAAACATAACTAAGCAGAACTGAGCCTGACAAAGGTCCTACTAAAGACTCGTGCAAAAGAATTAATATTTATTTGTTTTTACTTAAAATACCCCACCTGATACTTTCTGAATTAAATTGTTCGTGTCTGTGTGACTTTTACATTCCTTAATCATGAACAATTATGTTCAGTTCCCTTTTCTTTTTTTTTTTTTTCAGCTGTAGTTAGTGAGGCCATTCTATAGCAAATGTTCTTCTGGTTTGTCAATAAGTTGTGATTTTACACTTCATCCTAATGAGGGAGTTAATAAGGCACTCCAATTCTTCTTGCATATTTTCAAACTCTGAAGATTTGCAATGTACTGCAACTGTGCCATTTGAAAATTCTGTAAGGATAAAACTACTCCTTTCATTAAGATAGCTGTTAGAGGACACAAAATTTTATGCATCACTAGACAGACCTGCTGTGGCATTTCTACACGCCTAAGAAATGTACTCTCAAATTGACAAGAATAACTGACAAGGAAGAAATAGGGGTAAATATAGTAACTAACAGAGTAGCAGCAAAATAATGCAAAATCCTTGTGCTGAAACATTTATAATAACACACTCACAAAACTCAGTGATGGAAAAAAAAAGCCAAAATATTTTGAATAATTTTATGATTCTGTCTTGCAAATTCCAGAAATTAATCTAGTGAACTCTTGTCCTGAATTGCAGATATACATAAAATATTGTAAAGACTCCTTATGTTGAAAGAAGAAGCAGATTTGAATGTCAACAGAAGATGCCTATTTGGAAACTTTTACAATCCATATGACCAATGAAGGAACAAAAAACTGATGATTTAGGTAGACTTGGATAATATTCTATAAACACAGGCTCTACTCCATAAAAACTTTGTCAATAAAATTATCAAAAACAAGCTGATGTGTCATGTTGTTAATGGATTTAGGAACACAATCTCTGCTATAAACAGATTAGCAAATTTTTCAAGAGTGAGTAGTTTCTCTTTTCTCTTGTGTTTTGGGAGGAAGAGTTTGGGGAAGAGGAAAGGGGGAACATTTCTGTGTTGTTTTCCAATTTCTTTTTCTTGTATTTCTTTGCTTCTATAGCAAGAAATATAAGTGTTAGCTTTATTTTCCTCTGGAAGCTTCTGCTCATCCTAGAAGCAGTACTCTTAAATAGGTAGTTAACACTCAAGAAATGTCTGAGGTAAAAAATCATAACTGACAACCTTAGTGAAGCCGAATACTCAAAGAAGATTAATCAGTTAGATTTTGCAATAATTCAGTAGTTGAATGAAATGTGATCAATGATAACAAAAGAAACATTTAGCCAAATGGGAAATAAATATCTGTGGTCCTCACAGGAGTCATTTATCGATTGCACTTTATTTTTCAAGTTGTTTTCTCTGTCATCTAGCATGGGAGTCAGACTCTGTATATTACTAGGCTCACGTACATAGAGATATCATGCTGCAGTGGTCTATGTGCTCTTTACTCTTTGATGAAATATATATTTAGACACTTCATTTCTATTTCTCCCATGACAGCATTTTAAATTTAAATGTCTTTATAGGAAAACACATATATGCAATATAGAGTCAGCTTTAATGTATAAGACTTCCAGGAGCATCTTGAGCATATATTCAATTCTTACAGAAGTCTATGAGATAGATAATCAAGATTAAACGTTTTAAGTATTGTCCTGAATATAGATGATTTTGGATTATGTTTTGGCTATGTTCTTATATCAGCACCTATTATGAAATATCTCAGACAGTCTGTACAGGAAGTGTAGAGAGCTCTGGTCAAAGTTTGAATGCAGTGATATGAGCATGTTGGATAAAAGGATATTGGAGTCTAAAGCGCTTGATGTATGACATCTTCAGCAGCAACAACTGAGAGTCATTTGAGATGGGAATCCCTTAGACTGTAAGAGAATGTAAGAGAAATTGAGGATGGGACAAAATCATGCCATTTATTTTCAAAATTATATCCTAAAGAGGATATATGTTGAAGGACAGAGATTTAACAATTTAACTTCTTCTTTCTTTTTTTTTTTTTTTCAGGGCATGCTCAACACAGTTGAAGAGGTTGAAAGTTGAGAACTGGGCAGTTGGAATGCTGAAAGGGAAAGAGAAATTCATGGATAGATAAATCACAGAAGAGTCCTATATATAGAAGAAATGGATATGATTCTGAGTGGCCTTATTCCTAGGAAGATAAAAGCATATATTACAATAACCAGAATTTAAATAAACCATAAATGAAATTCTACTAAAATTCACTGTGGTCATTAAGATAAAAGGAAAGATTCTGAATGTCCAAAACATGTAGTAGAATAACAGGTAGAAGCAAATGTAAGTAACATAGCTTTGTTTATTTTCAGGAGTAAGAAGAAGAGGTTCAAATAAACCTAATTAATAAGTTTAAGAGGTATAACAATAAATTGAAATAGGAAAAATCTGAAAGGAATAATTTATTCAAGTTCAACTTTGGAAGGAAGGAAACTCTTTTTAGTATGGCAATTCTGAGCATCCAAATCTCAACCTGTGTTGCCTCTAAAGAGTGCAAGAGATAGTCAGTACCTAAAATATTTGCTAATAACTATCTAAATTAGAAGGTGAATTTTGTTTTGTTTCAATATATTAATTACCTTCATGCACTTGAAACAAAAGAAAAACTAACAAAATCATATTCATCTATAATCCCTATGATGTAGATATTGCCCTTCTCCTTGCATTCAGTTCTACCTTAGGGATCTAGCTATCCACATATTTATTGAAAAGCAGATAGTTTTTTCAGCATAGTGAAGTATATAGCTTTTCCACTAGATCCCAAATGTTACAAGCCATTGGATCCTGCCTGGCAGTTTCTTATTAGACAGGACATCATTTGTATTAGATTTTCTAATGCTATAATATAAATGAGAAAGAACAAAGTGGAATTTTGTGTTTTTAATGTATGCCCATTGCCTCTTGTCTTTCACTGGGTATTATTGAGAAGAGTTTGGCTCCATCATCTTTATTCTCTCCTGTCAGGTATTTATACATATTGATAAACCAACTCTCCCCCTACCTGCCCTGAGTTTCTTCTTGCCGAGGCTAAATAGCTCCAATGTCCTCATCCTCTTCTCATACAAACCATGCTCTAATTACTTAATCATCTTCATGGCACTTCCCTGGACTTACTCTAGTATGTCCATGTCTTTCTTGTACTGGGAAGTCTGGAAAAACTACTGCAAATGTGACCTCAAGAGTGTTGAGTAAAGGGGAAGAATCACCTCCTTTGGTCTTTTGATGTTGCTCTTCCTAATGAAGTCCAGGATGCTTCTGGCTGTCTTTGCCACGAGGACACATTGTTGGCTTATATTTCACTTGTCTACCAGGAAACCATGTCCTTTTCTGCAAAACAGGTTCCCTGCTAGTCAACCTCCAGTTTCTACTGATGCCTGGATTCTTTGTCTCCAGATGCAGAACTCATAATTCCCTTTTCTGACCTTCATTAGATTCCTGACTGCTCATTTTCCTATTCTCCTAAGGTCCCCTGCATGGCAGCACAACCATAAGTTTGTGTATGTAGTCTTTTCAATTTTGTATCCTCTTTGTATCCTGTAACTTGGTGAGGGTGTGCTCTGTCCTATCATGCACGTCATTAATGAAGATGATAAATTATATTTGCCCTATTATCAAACCCTGGGAGACACCGCTAATGTTCATCCAATTCAATTTCATGCTGCTACAGAACACAACCCCTTGAACTTGACAATTCACCCAGTTTTTCAGTCCACTTCGCTACCCATTTACCTAGTCTATACTTCATCGATTTATTGATGTGGTTGTTATGTGAGACAGCATCAAAAGCCTTCCTGAAGTCAAGATAAACTTCCTCCCTTCATCCATCAAGCCAATGATTTTACTGTTAAAATGTATCAATGAGGTCAGACATGATTTCTACTTCATGAATACATGCTGGCTTCTCCCAAACACATTCTTGTCTTTCCTGTGTTTGCAAATAGCTTATGGGATTATTTGTTTCATAACCTTCTCAAGGATCAAGTTTAGGTTGACTGGTCTGTTCTCTAGCTCCTCCTTCCTGAAGGCAGAAGTGACTTGTTTTCTTCTAGTCCTTAGAAACCTCCCTCAAACACCAAGACCTTTTGAAGATAAACAAAAGCAGCTTCACAATGACTTTGGCCAGCTCCCTCAGGACTTCTGATCATCAGGTAACATGAACATATGTATGTCCAGTTTGTTTATACGGTCTCTAGCTTCATCTCCCCAGCTGAGGGTAAATCTTAATTTATCCAGGCTTTTCCATGGCAATTCCACAGTGCATATTTTACCAGTGAAGACTGAGACAAAGGTGACCCTGACCTATGTCTGTTGGCACATGATATTCAGCCCCTTTCAGCAGGAGGCCCATGTTTCCCTTCCTTTTGCTGATGATATATTTGTGGAAGCCCTCCACATCCTTCATATTCCTGGCCAGATTCAACCCTAGATGAGTTTTGGCTTCCCTAACCCCATCATTACATGCTTGAACATTGTCTCTATATTTATCCTGGGCCACTTGACCCTGTTGCCACCTCTTGTATGGTGCCTGTCTTTGTTTCAGTTTAGCCAGGGCTCTTTGCTCATCAGTGCACATCTCATAGTCACTGCAGCCAAGGCTATCCAGACCTTCACATCATACACATTTTTTTTCTTGTTTGCAAATATCAAGTACAGAAGAGTGCATCCCCTCATCAATCACCTATGTGATTGATGTCTTTGTCAATGCAGTTTATAGATTGTGCACAGCTGTGTTGCACATCCAATAGATATCAGGATAAAGTTCTCCATGAGGACCTAGGGCGTGCAAATATGGGGTTTCTGAACTGAAAAAGACCTCATCTGCTTCTTCTTCCTGATCAGGCAGTCTGTAGCAGACATTCAGCACAACATCACCTATATTGGTCTGCCCTCTAATCCTATCCCATGAGCATCTTGATCATCCATCCCCAGGGATAGTTCCTGCCGCCTTTTCACATCACGGAATACCTTTCCACCACGCTGGGATGCTTGTCCTTCCTAAAGAACAACCTTCCAGTTGTTCTTTCTTCCATATCTGCCAGTGAGATCTTAGCCCTTCAGCTGCACGCAGACCTTTAATTCCTCGCATTTGCTCCCCATGCTGCATGTATTAGGATTAGGAAGATTAGATGGGCACTGGGAAATCTGCTGATATTCCAGGAAAAGTTCCCCCATAAAGCTGTCATCCTGGCAATTCCTTATTAGTGTGAATATCCTTGAAGTTGGCCTCTTTACATAATTTGACTACTGTCAGACACTGAAGGTTTACTCTATTTTTGGGGGGGAAAGTATTCAGTCAGCCATCTGACAGACATTTGATAGATATTAATTAAATGCACAAAATAACATATTTGACAAGTATTTCTTGTTATTTTTCTCTCTCAGAAGTATCTGGTTCAGAAGCTGTCTAAAATACGAAGATGTTTTCCTGAATATTCATTTAAATATATTTCCCATTATATAACATATAAGAGGTTTTTTTTTTTTTTTAGCAGTCAGTATGGACTTGAGGATGAAGAGAACAAGAAGCTAAGGCAGTGCTCACCTCAGGTAGTAGTCTTTTAGATTAATTCATGTGTTTCTGAAATATAAGGTAGGTATACAAACAGTTCTAAAATAAATTTTTACCTTCTTTCTATCCTACTACACAGCTATTTCTGACATGAAAATGTCTGAAAAACTAGCCAGCTATGGGATCAGTAATTGTTGAATCATAATTATGAAAGATCTAATCTGTTGAAATGGTCTTTCTTGGGTCTATATGTCGTATATAGTACTTATAAAAATATAAATAAATCTATGTAACCTGGAAATATGTAGTATATGTGCACACTAAAGGCACTTTTCTACTGCTCAGTTGTTCTTGAGGTTCATGATTCTGCCATTAAAAAATGTTCAGTTTACAGATTGAACAAAACTCAGTAAATTGGCTCCTTAGGTTCAGTTCTCCTTCAGTTGTCTCACCCAAGACACTATAAAGGGCTGCCTTGTAGGCTTGAACAGTGAATAGTATACTCTGATCTAATCCTGCAACTTCACAATATTTGAACTTTCTGTTTCCTAGGGCCCTGAAAAAACCTTTTGCTTCTATTGCTGTAGAAATAAAAAGCAGTGTTCTTTATCAATTTTTAACACAGCACACTTCCCCTGCCAGTGCTTTCAGGCAAGTCACGTCAGTATCTGGACACTTGGATTTGAAGCTCAAAGCCTGACTGCCTCTATTTGTAAACAAGTGTGAACAGCATGAGCACAGTAGTGTCACTTCCCAGTAAATTCAGTGTTAAGAAATTACAAATGTATGTACTATAGAACAGTTTGACAAAGCTGTATTGAAATACATTATTCATAGTAATCTTTTTCAAAAACTGACATTTTTGAAAGTTTTCCATTATGTGCATCATAAAATTGTAATGTTGGTTGTGAAAATGGGAAAAACAATAGCAAAAAAGCTTAATGCTCTTAACCTTTTGTTTTCAAAGAATCTTCTCCAAAGAAACAATTTTTCCCTCCCCTCACCTTTAGGACTTTCAGTTTTTGTCTAATTACCTTCAATGAATTACTGCTGATCTTTATCTACCATGGCATTCCCAGCCTGCATTTTGCATGTTCATGTTGGCACGGTCAGGGGAAATAATATGTGTCAAGGTTGGCTTATAAAATCGGTTCTAAGCCTTTAACCTTCAGCAGAACACTGAATAATTGAGGGGTCTAAGGACACTGACATTTATGGCAAAGCAGGAAAATAAATGTCTATTGATGTGAATGTATCTCTGATCATAGTTCTCTACCCTTTCAGTGGTAGAGTTAACATTACCTGCTTGATGTCAGGCACTGAAATGATCACTGCCTGATGGTCCCAGACTGATGGCTTCAGGTCTCCTGTGCCAATTGTAGCTGTTTTGCTGATATGATGAACATAATTCAATCACTGTCCATAGTTGTTTATCCCCTGTTTCTCCATGCTAGTCACCTACTGACTTTTCCATTCTGTACCCTTTACTTTTGAAAGATATTAGCACAAGGGAAAAATAAATTCACTAACTTCAATCTTAATAAACTTCAAGTGTTACTTCTCCCACCTCAGTTCCAATGACAGTATTTATGAAGGTATTGTGATTTGTAAGAGGGACACCCTGAATGGAGGGAGAGTTTATCACTGTCACCAAAATAGTCACTTTCTTGACTTTTACCAACCACTTAAATTACATTTCTTTTGTCAGAAGATTTTTTATCAGACTTGTAAAAAACTAAGAGGGTGTTTACAGATCTTATTTGAAACAGCTTCTACAGATTTTGTAATCTTCTGCTTAGCTATGTTAAATAGTCATCCATTACTTTCTAATTTCCAAAGTATTTCCCTTCCTCCAGTGGCAAATTTTTCACTCTATAAAAATAGCTCTTCTGTCTTCTGTCTTCTTTAAAAAACTAGAGTAGATGAATAATTACTTACTTGTCCACAAAAATACTGTTAGAAAGAGTCTGTGGAAGACAGTGGCTGAAACAGAGGACAATTGTAGGAGGACATAGTTGCCATGTCCTGGCCTCTGTCTCGCACTACAATCTTTATAAATGAACTTTTGCAAAGAATAAAGCTCAACACAGAAGTGGGTGCAGGTAAGATCTGGAGCAGGTGTGCTAGTAAAGGAATAGAGCTATGGTCTTATTTCCCTCTTCAACCTTCCAAAGCTGTGCTTACCCTCATAGCAGCACATGTTGGTACTAAAATATCTTGTTTTGCTGACAGTATCGTGTGTAATTCCCATGGTACAGCCCATCACTTTGTGACAGATACTTTCATTTGACTCACACTTGAGATGATTGACAAATTTACTTTTAACTTAAAAAAATGTTATGTAGGGCAATAATGATCTGAGAACTCACACAAATGATAACCATTAACTAATATTCTCCACAGCCTGACATTATTGTCATCCCATCCAAGACAAAATGGGATGTGGGGGACAAGGTACTTTGGGTACTCTGAAACGATATACTCTGCTCTCCGGTTCCTACTTATTGGATTTAATAATGAAAAATTGCAGGAAAATGAAAGAATACTACCTATACCTCCTCCAGCAGTTCTGAGAAAGAAATTCCAATCCATGAGCAAGATCTTTGTCAAAAACCTGAGATAAAGGAATTCATGGGTTCCATTTTAATGTGCATAATTCCATGCCTGGTAATTACATCAAAGATGAAACAAACAAAATGGATAAATAGAGAACCAGTTGTCATATTTCCCTGCGCTGACACACTGATCTACACATTCTTTTTATCAATGATAATTTGCAAGACTGAATTTTCTGATGCAGCATTGCTGCCAGTTTAGCAGCTGACTGTCCCCACTGGTCCAGCTGTTATGAGACGAAATGAAATGGTAGGCAGCTCATCTTTGTAAGACAGACATTAATTCTACACCTCCTTTCTAAATCATATATGTGTTGATAATATCTCCTTTAGCACAAGCTGAAGGAGTTTATATCCAATGTTTTTATCCAAAAATCCTACTAAGGATAGATATCTAGATGGTTACAAACCCTGTAATACATATGTTATAAATATAAATCAAAGATTTACTGATATTTTCTTACCTATAAAGTGAATCCACCCGTGTAAATCAATTTTTTTTACATGTAAGTATGTGGGTATATGTAGATAACTATATCTATATTGGAATGTAAAAATGCTGTTATGTGGTATATAAATTTTTGTGTTTGTGTATAGATAAAAATACGAAGTGTGAATATGCAAAACTTGTGGATTAGGTCCCAAAACCTTTTCAGCTGATAGGCAGACATATTTCCAAGCAGAGCAGGTACCTGACAAACTGGAAGGGACATTGAAGGCAAAGGTTTGTTTGACTGTCATGATTAAATGCCATGGGAAGTGAGAGAGCATGCCTTTGTCTCGGGGAAAGGACATAAAGGGGCTACATGTCTCAAATCCTTGATGAGTTCTGGTGGACAAAGACATAGAGGGTACTATGGAAAGCTGTGACTATCATACTTCACTATCACGTTGTGGTTATCACACTATCACACACCACACTGAGTGTTTATATATAATGGGGGTTGAAGACAAGTTAGGAATTCTAACTTTGTAGTATGCAGGTATAATCTCATTTACTGGAAAAGCTAAGCATGTTGCCTGGGCTTTTCATGTCCCTATTGGCTCTTGCTTTACTTTCAGTGGCAGTTCAAGTCCCAGATCTCAGTTTTTGACATCTTCAGAGCATCATGGTCAGGTAGATCAGAGCCTGCATATTCATTCATGAGCAACCATTCAGAACAGTATGACTGACAATGCCTGGGGTGAAGCTACTGAGAGTCTGAGATAAGCCTAAAGCTCAATGGGCATAATGACTAAATTGCACTCTCCCTAAAAGTGCTCCCTTCAGGTCAGATTGACAACAGTGAATTACTGGGGCTGCAATCTGTGCTTTATTTCTTCTAGGGATAAGTGGACATAGCACAGTGAAACACACTTTATGAAAAGCCTTGTTTGCAAAGAGCTGCATTAAGAAAGTTAAAGTTAAAATAATTCTAAAGTCCATATTTTTAACAGCTTGCCATCCCACTGGTACAATATGCTTTTAAAGCAGTGGAGAACTGAGTAATGTGAGAAACTACTTACTTCACTTTTTGGAATTGAATCCCAAGTGGATTAATTAATGTTATTTGATGACCTCTGAATATACCTCTGAATATACCCAGAAAATACCCATGTGTATTCACATTTTTGTGTGACAAGGGTAGATAGAAAATAGCTGATGCAGAATTGTTGGCTGTTATATATTAATTTAGGCTTCAGTAAGTCTAATTTTTTTTAATATATTGGGCCAGATAGAATGTTTTCAGCAGATAGTGTCTGAAACAAGTATAATATATGGTTTTCTACTCTGAGTACATACTCATTCACATTTTTTGTCCTTTAATTGAAGATTTCAGTAGCATGCAATTTCATTCTTACTGCAGAAAAAAAAATGACATGACTCACACTTGCCGTCTACATGGACACAAATTAACACTCAATTTTCTGATTTGAAAAACATGACTGAAAATTTATGCTACCGACTGATCAATTTGATTTCATAACATACAGTGCTAAAGAAAAATGCCATTCTCACCACTTCTAATGCTGTTGGAAGTTCAAAACTCTCACCACATCAAAGAGGAAAGCCTGGATATTTCTTAATCTCTTGGCCTTTGAGAATTATCTTTAGAGTATAATTTGTTTAAGTTGCTATTGAATAATCATTTTTTATGTTAGAAATTATTGTGTAGAGGTATGTATATCCACAAGTGATTTTAAGTGTCAACAGCACCACTCGGAAGATGACAATTTAAAGAATCAGCACCCATGATTTTTAGGTAGATTGTGGCAATCAAAATTAATCACTTCTTATAGTCCTTCTACTTGGGCTACTCATGACTGAAAATTGTTTTAATCTCTAATATTCACAGTTTGACTTCAGATTAGCACAGAAAATACCAGACATGTTGGTGAATCATTGTATAAATAGACACATAAATGTGGCATACAATTGCAATCTGGATAAATAGTGGAATTCTGGATCTTAATAGACTCACTTCTTCTTTTATGGAAGGAAAAAAGAAGTTACACAAAGACTTATTGATATGCATGTTAAATGCACTGTGGATATCTGTGAGCAAAACATAAGTCCTCATCCTGCGATTTGTAAAAGCAGAAGCAGAGTGAAAGTTCTTTACATGCTGGAAGGGGAGATAGACAAGAAAATTAGTCTAAAAAGAAAAAATTTTACTTTTCATGTTTATTCTACCACTTGCAAAAGTCGATCAGATATCTTTTCCCACCCACTTTCAGTATTCTGTTTACATTTTAATCAATTTTGTGTATAATGTGATAACAAGTAATTGCAGTTACAAATGGGATACTTAATTACTTAAGTAAATCCAATAATAGAAGACCCTTGAAGAGAAACGAACAATGTTTTGCTCAAGACAAATACATTCAAGTCTTCTCCCTGAAGAGGATAATATCATGGATGTTGGAGATTCTATTCAACATAGGGGTACAAATTACTTGCAGCCCTCCTTTGCTCCCTTTGTATATTTTTTTGCTGGTCATGGACTGTGATTCATAACATTTCAGGCTTTTGTACTGTGGCTAAGTCATGCTCTGACTTGAACTCCTTAAACTTTTCATGTAAATAATACATATTTCTGTTTTTTAGACTTTCTGCAACACTATCTTCCACTTTTAAGTAACTGTCATTTTAAACTGTTATTCCTAGTTTCATTACAAAGGAGTGATTTATTCTGAGTGAAATACTTGTTAATGTAAATAAATTTATGAACTAAATGCATTGTATTGTTCACTTCTGTGGTTAATAAAGTCTACATCAAGATCCTGGCTTCAGTGAGTAAGGATTATGTACAATTTATACATCAGATAGATAGTGTCAAACATCAGTGTTACAAATGTTTGTAAAAGACTCAAGTAAAATCTGACAAAAAAAAAGGGAAAACAAACCTATAAACTTCATGACAATTCTTCTGATCAGCATAAAACAGGAAAAGGAAAAAAGAGACTGACATATGTCAAAGCCATCCCTGAGGTCAGTACAGACTTTATTTGCTAACCTGTACAGAGCTTTTAAATCTCTAATAAGAAAACCTTACACTGTCTTTTTCCAGTTCCTCAAACAAAATTTCACTTTGGAGCAGCATGGTTTGCTGAATGGGAATAAGAACAAGTTGCTTTCGTTTTGTTCTTTTTATTGACATGTGTTTTTGGAACTCTTTTTTTACTGTAAATTAATACAGCATACAGTCTACCAACCACCAGTCTACCAACCACCAGTATCCTGGTGAGTGCTTCCAGGTGACACTAGAAAACTATCACATCGTAAATATGGTTTTAGTTTTTATTTATTAGAATTTTATTAGTTTGTATTTATATTTAGTTTTATATTACCTTCCCCCCTCTCCAAATATTCTCTACACTACTCTCAGTTTATGCCCACAATGCATACTTACAATAGGATACTCACTGTTCACAGTGGGACAAATAACCCTTTTTTTTAGTTATTTGACCACCTGTTGGTTGTCATCTGGACTGATAGAGAGGTTTCCCTGTCCAAGAGAGATTTACATGCTCGTTTTAAAAATGCAGCATATTATTGTTGCAGGAAAAGACATTGTTATTGTTATCAGTAGGCATGGATACAGTTGTGATTTGGACAGAGGAACAGAAACTCACAATTTCAAGAAAAAGAAGAAATAAATCAACTGGATCTAAAGTATTTTATTTAAAGTGGAAATTCTAGAGGCATAGAAATGATGTTCTCAGAAGACATCCAACACCTTGTTATTATTTGAAATAATAATTTTAAAGACTGTTTTATCTAATTTCTACACTAAATCAACAAGGATTGATAATCCGTTTGCTAAAACTCTCACATTCATTGCTGTTGAATATGGTGTTGTCCTTGCTCCTTGTCTGTGCTTTTCAATCAGCAGATCTCATCACAGTGAAAGATAACCTCTTTCACATACCTAGGAAGTATTTCAGATATTACAAGTTTTTTGAATTCAGGCAAGTGAAAGAAAAATGTCAGAAGTAATGTCTTTAACAAATGCTTCTAGTGTAATGTCTAGTTTATATGTTTATGTCAGGAAACGAGTAGTGCTAGATCAGTCTATGCAAATAATGCTTACAATAATTTCTTCGAAATAAGTACTAGTGGTATCTGAATGAGGTAAATATAATTAGGTCAGTGTTGTTTGTATATTGTTTTTCAAAATTGGGTTTGTGTAGTAAGATTATTTATATTTTATTATCTTTGAATAGAAAGATTGAATATTGCATTGTAAAACACTTCCCTTTGAAAACAGTATCCATATGGATAATGCTAAATGCTATTACTACTTATATAAGCAGCATTGCTTTATAATTTCTCAGCAGCAGCTGAAACAAAATAAGAGCTTGTAGCCTTGTTGCATCTAAAGCAGGTATGTTCTCTACCATGCCTGCATCTTTCATTTCTCTGTAACTAATATTAATCTACCTCAATGTGTTTTATAATAATGATGAAAGCAACATCTGCAAAATCAGTGTTTGATATGATTAAAGTCTTAAACAAGTTTTCAGGTTTTAGCTTCTATGGAATGTTTAATCATTTCTCTGCCTAATATGAATGTTTTCCCTGCATTTTTAAACTGTTCAGACTATTTTAGTTGGCATAATAAATGGAATGTTTCTCTTCCTCCTTATGTTAAGTTAGCTGACTATTTTTTGCTTAGCTTTGAATGCAATAGTATTAACTCATAAAATTAATTCCCATTTTGTGGGATTGTCAGAAATGAGGATTGCTCTGACCCCTGTTTGAACTCATCAGCTGAAATGAAGTTGTTCAGTGAGCTGGAGAAGACAAAGCTGAGTTCCAAGGAATTAATCAACTCCATCAGCCTCCACGATAGACCTGAAAATGGTACACATCAGACTGACCCTGAGCAGCTCTGGACTCCCTGTGTAAATGAAAGCCATCATTCCTGGGAAGGAAGATACTAAATTATAGGCTTTTAAATTTAATTTTCAGTTTACTTGTGTTTTCGATTAGTGTGCCATGTTTCATAAAGATGGCAGTACCTTTAAGTACTAAATGCCCTTCATCTACCAGTTCAGTTCCTGTCATAATAAAAAGGTAAATTTGAACAAAAAACTGCTAGCAAATGAAACATGATTTTTTTGTTTTGTTTTGTTTTTTTTTTTCCTTTCTCAGTGACACCTTAAGCAACAATACCAAATTATTTTCTTCATACCAAAATCAATAACAGGCTTGGAAATAAAAAGTAGCCCCACAGCCTGAGGCCACAGATTTTCATGACAGGCTACTAAAACTATCTTTCAGTAGCCTGAAGGCCTGCCAGCTAATCATTCACTTTCCTTTCGCTATTTAGTTGTCGGATATCTCTCCGGGCTAGTAAAACTTAAAGGCTGTGTGACAAATTGTCTGCTAAAGAAACATTGTCCATTTTTATCTTCATGGAACTTCAATCTTTAGTGTGTGGGCTGAAATAGCCTACACACAGCTTTGGAAGGGCTCACATAGCTTTGGAAGGCGTATTGAAAAGAAAAAACAACATTTCTTATGTTATTAAATGCAAGGCATCAAAGCCCTTTTTCTGACCCTTGCCATATTAGTGGTCAAGTTCTCATTTTCCAAAGCTGAATATCTAAGGAAATACATTTTTAGGATTGAAGGAATCATGAAGATTAACATTGAACACTAGACTTCTCTCCCTTCTGAATACAGATGAATAACAATTCTTGTGAAAACCCACAGTTAGGTAATCTTCAGTGATTTCCATCTACCAGTTCTAATGACATCTATCCCCTTGCTGTGCAGAGTGGAAATTTGAAGGTGACAAGTGCTGTTAGCTCTCTTCAGAATTCCCTCTTTTCTATGTTTTTGTTCAGTACACTTGGCCATATTGTATATATTTAGCACAGAATTTAACATTTTATTTCTATTTTTCAGTAACTTTAAGCCTACAACTCTAACAGTTACCAAATAACAAATCTATCTGCTGCAGCTACTGCTGTCAGCAGTAATTTCCCATGAATGCATTTAGAAGATGTTTAATAGACTATATTGAATAGCATCCTCTTGGTATTCAAGGTACTCTAGAAATCTTGAGTTTTTACATCTGTACTGGTATATTCTTTCCAGTCCATGACTTGAAGTAAAATATGTGGCTTCACTTCTTAACTACTCTGCAATATTCTTCATGTTTCCTTTAACCATCTCCATCCCCTACAAACTATCTTGGAAGGGTTTTTGCAGATAAACCAAATAAAGCTTTCAGAAACATAAGTATCATAATCTGTGTTAAACCTTTACATAAACTTAAACAGATTACATCAATATAAGGCTTTAGATCATCTTAAGTACCTCAGACCTCTTAATATTCATTCTAATGGACTATTAACTATTCAGGTGTACAGATAATGGGTCAGCACAGGTGAGGGCAAGTCAGGGCAAGCTTGAAGTCCTTTTGCCATAGCAGATATGTGCTAAATTTAGTGGGTTTTGAGCTCCCCAAATATCTTACCCTAGCAGATATTGTACTGCATGTTAGGGTTTTTTTTTTTTAGTCTTTTGCATTCTAGCAATTTTTTCTTTCTAAATAATGAACTTGAAAACTTTTTCACACCATGTGTGGGTTGTACACACAAACATACAGGGAGAGGAAAAAGGTGAATTCGGCTATTTTTTTTAAATTCACACACTGCTGCTCTAATAAACTTAGTCTCAATTCCTTTCTATTTCCATAATACCATTCATAAAAAGTGATTTTTATAAATGTTGTTAGTGAAAATTTTCAGACTGAAGATGTAATAGAAGTGGAATGGAAGAATCCTCTACTATGGCAAACATGACCAACTCTTATAAGATACTTTTAAAGCTTTATTGGAGACTTGAACTTTTATGAACTGGGCAGTCAATGTATGTCAAAGGAGAGAATTAAAATTCTGGTACAGTAATAGTAATGCAGTTCTTGGCGGAACTAAAGAAAGCCTATAAATTTTCTTTTCAAGGCAACCTCATGCCTTTACTGACTAGTTGTGCTAGAGAGTTCAAAGCCCGGTTGATGGCTGGGTGTGAGTGTCCACAGTAGTATATCAGACTGCACACAGATGGTCCTGGGGCAGCTGATTGCTGAATCAGCCTAGTTTGGAGTCTTCCAAAACTACGAGTATCGCTTTCACAGGCACCTCAATCTGAATTTAACCTGCCTGTTAAACCAATCTACTTAACAGTGGTAGTTGCTTCTTTCCCAAGGAGAGTCACCAACTAGCCTTTCTGCCTAATCTTTATCATAGTAGTTGGAATACATGGAAATAGTCCAGAAATGAATCATGCAGACAATCATACTTTTCATGCAGGGCTGATGCATGGTTTTCTTCAACAGCATATTGGTTTACTTCTCCTGAATTTAACCCTGATCACATGCCCAAAGATAGGCATAAGAGATAGTAGATAAGTTTAAAAAAACAAGAGTAAATTCATCTAAAGATGGTCAAGGTAAGTTGAATAAAATGTTAACATGCGAATAGAAGGATATTGAGTGTTGATGGATGAAAGCCTTTTAACAGCACTTAGAAAGAACTGGTCTTAATTTCTTGCTTCAGGATTTTGGGACTGAAATTATCAATCCATGATAGAGAAAATTATAGATTGATCTAACAGGGCTTCTGATATTAAATCATATTTGAAAGTAGATCTAACTGATGACTGAAAAGTTTATTGTACTTAAGCTTTCTATCTTATCCTTCTTTTATATTATATCCCTAACAGTGAGGATGAATGAATGGAGTAAACTGCCAAACTGTTTACATACAGCTGGAGATTTCAGTTTATGTTAATACCTACTAATAATTGCATGTGCACTTTTTGCCAACCTTAACTTAGATAAATTCAAATTGAGAATGTAGTAGTCAGAAGTTTGATTCACATGACATTAGGTACTGACCACAATTTTCTCTGTTTTGCTAAATCACAATGCAGATGCTCTGAAAAGGACCCCTATTTCTTAGAATATACTCTGCAACATCTTGGCAGTTAAAGTATTGCAGACACACATGTATACAGATGTTCAGCTCTAGTCTCTTCTTTGCTGTGATAAATTGCATTTGTACACTGCACTCATCCCTCCCTATAAAGGCCTCATTTGTTTTCTTACCCTTGCACGTGCTGGGCCTCAATACAGACACCCACAATGACACAGGCTCATGGAAACAAAGTGAAAACACTGGTACAGACATCTTCTGCTGTATGTCAACTGTATCATTATTGGCAGGTGATCTAGTGGTATGCATTTGTTTAATGAACCATGGTTGCTTTAACCTTCTAGACTGTCCCTCCCTTAGGAGCATCAGCTTTGTCCTGGAAATTTACCCATGACATAGTAACATGTGAGTTATTATTGCAATAATAACTGTCCCCCCAAAGCAAAGAATAATTTGATAACTTTCTGTAACCATACATGTCACTTAACATATGAAGCATTAACTATTAGAATATACTAGGCATCAGTTTATTGAAAAATGCTGAAGAAATCCAGTGCTGGCATGTTAAATTTGGTGTTTTTCTATTTATCTTTGACATGGTCAGATTTCACTAGAGAAATGAGGTCTTAAAATCTAACAATTATGTTTGTAAATTTCTTAGCTAAGTCTGAATCTGAAACAATAAGAGGAACAAAATCCCTGAGTTAATGTTACCTTACAGATGCCAGTTTGAACTCAGTTCAAATATGCGAGTTACATGGCCTTGTTTAAAAAATAATGTATGTGTGACTAGATGCTGGGAACTCAGACTCTGATCTCTTAGTAGCAAAACACCAAGTAAGTACAAGGGAATAGCCCTACACAGTTAATGGATGCTGCATTTTTTTTCCCTTTCTTAAAATTTCTAATTAAAAAACTACAACTATTTGAGAGAAGCATTTTGTTTCTTAGTGACTTACTCTGAAATAGTTTTCATCCTCCCAAAAGAGGAAATCAATATATACATATACATTATTTAATAATTTGTTTGTATATTTACAAACATTTCCAGTTGGACCTGTAAATATGGACCGGAAAATAACACAAATGTTCAGATAGGTGTTTGCTTACCTTTCCTTGTGTACAAGTTATCATGGACAGAAAAATTATTAAATATAAAAGTCCAAATACATGGTTGACTTTTGTGAGACTCTTTCGGAGCTGGATATATTTTCTGATCAGGTTTTTAACCAAAGGTTTTTTGGTTTGTGAATATTACTACTTGTGGCTGAGAGTACTGCTCTGAAAGCTCGATGTAACAAAAATCTTGAGGGGCAAGTATTCAGTATAAATTTCTCTGATTCAAACACTAGTAATGATCTTTGTCTCAAACACTCAGCTGGAACATCAGTATTGTTAAACACTTGTGCTGCACTGACCTTTCTCAGGATTGTTTGCAGTTGCATATTTCAAAATACTGTATCTGCAACTTATTGACTAGAGTATTTTGCCTGCCAGGATTAAGCTAATGTTGTTATCTTTGGCTGTAATGAGTTTTGAGCCGGCTGTTGCCTGCCTGCAAATGCAACTGTAAATTACATTGCAGTAAGACATGATGATTTGCTAAGTCTCTTGATAGGTTCCTTCATCAGGTTTACTGTAGAACATTAGGTGAAAAAGGCTTTGTGCATCAACCATCTTTGTTGCAGTTCTAGTGTTTCCAGAACATTCTCCAACTATAGTATGTACAATAAACAAAGTTAGTTCCCTGGAAATTATAGCACTCTTCAGAGGATGAATAAAATAGTAAAAGAGTAAAGAATAATTATTTCTTTACTCTTTTCTCTACTTTGTTTGCTCTCTGAACAGTCATGTGATTTCAATGGTTTCATTATTTTAGGAACTTTTAGACCTCATGTAAAATTATTTCTTTCCTTGTAATTGAGTCCACTTGTGCAGACAACTAGCATGTGCTCTTAAAGCATTTATAGTAAAACCTGCCTGTATTTTGTCACTCCTCATTATATTTTCAAAAAAGTACTGTTGTGATATCGCCCATGCTGCTTTTGAGATGAAACCCAGGTAAACCCTGGATTTCCCTTCAGATGGTCCTTTAAAATCTTATTCATCTCTTATACAGTAAAAATACAATAAAACTGCCCACTCTTTTTTAATACACAGTGGCACAGAAATGCTAAATTAACACAGGTGAGCAAATATGGATACTGGGATACAGTAATCCCGTAATTGCAAATTTGTCTTCCATAGGGTGACTGAATAGAAAACACTGGAGGAGGAAAAAGAAGAGATACTTAGTAAGAAAACAAGCTTTTGACTTTGATTGTAGTAAGCATGAAAATTGAAAAACAAATATGAATTGGTTGAGGAACAAATAAATACTCAGATTTTTTTTTATGAAATAAAAATTCAATCCCTGCAGTTCAAGACTACTGAAATATTTCATTTTAGCTCAGATTGTTTAGACTTATAACTTCAATATATTGATGTAATTAGTTTATATACATACAATAATTAGTTTATACACATGCGATTATATTGTAAATTATATTAAGCTGTTAATATCAATATTTCTGAATGAAGATTTCATGTAAAAAGAATTTGAATTTCATTTGGAGAAAATATAATTGCTAACCTCTCTGTAAAATGATTAGTTTGTACTTAATCTTTCTTTCATAGAAAGCACTACACTGTAAATCTTTGGACCAGCTTTATAGTTTCTTTACCAATGATAACTATTTTTGGTCTAGGGGGTAGGACAGGAAATCATGTTCCCATTAGTGCAGTTGAGGTACCCAGGAGCATAACAGATTTCAGCTTTTCTTCTGCTTCCAGTTCTTCGGACCACATCTATTCAGCTCATCTCTAGTGCAATACTAACATATAAATCCAACCTAGTTTTCTTGACTTTTCTTGTAAGAGGATAGAAGTATGTAACATCTATTTCTACATGGAATAAGCAAATTACTTGTCAGAAAGCAGAATCCAAAATCTTCTGGCCAAAATGTTATCTTCTACTTCCTCTGTCTGCTACTATGTTTTCTCCATGACCTTTTTTACTAGACTTCTTTAACTAGGAATCATTAGAGTTGGTGTCAAGGTTTATAGTACAATTTGTACTTGGCACCATTCCTTCTTCTTTGTTTCTATGTCTTTTGTTTCTATGTGCCAGAAGTTTAAGAGGTTTATATCATCCTGTTAAAAATAAACATACTTTCATGCTAATGTCTGGTTACTGTGGAATCTAAAGCATAATTGAAAACAGGTTTGAGGACTTTTGTCCAAAGCCTTGTGAATCACTTTCATAGTCCTGCCATAGTTATCGAAAACTGAAGACCATTGAAACCATTAATCATTACATCTCTGACCAATTTATAATTCAGAAATGCATTCACAAGCAATTATATCATCAAAAAATATAGAAAAGATATCACTATATATGTGTTTTATGGTATTTTACAAAAGGCAGATACTGTAGAGATATATAACAATTATTTGAATAAATATTTTAATATTTATTCCACAAAAGTTTACTTTCTGTTTAGACAAAAATGGATAAAAAGCACAGATGGAAAGGAGGAGATAGACTAAAGAACAATTGTCTTTCAGCTGACTGAAAACTGTGTTACCACAGTGATTTATTACAATTTGTCCAGATGTTTTGTAAACAACATGGATCAAGTGATGTTATTCACATATTGCCAGAAAAGTAGCCTATGATCCTAAAATAAAAAAAAAAAAACTTTGTTTTAGGGTCCTCTGTTGAAGAGGAAAAATTTTTAACCTGGTGTTTAAGGAAAGGCGCCTTGATACAATTTTGTTATCTGTAAATATTGAACTGCCTGAGCTGAAATACCATGGGACTGAGGTATAGGTAGAAATAACTTCAATTCGTATTTTCTTATTTCTTTCTGGATGGCTCACAGAAGAAGCTATCATATTTCTATCAGTGAAGGCACTCTTTCTGCAAATTGAACATCTAGGGCAACCTGTGTGTCTGAGGAAACTTCTGGTGTGTCTGAGTGGTAAAAGAGGGTAGGATGTGCTGGTATGTACTTATGGTCCAAATACTCCTTTGATGTCAACTAGAAATACAAAGATTCCTATAATAACTATTTTAAACATATTTTTGATATTTTTTTCTGAATTTAACACACAACAAATGAAATATGCACTATATAAATTAAAGGAATTTCAGAAAAATGTGCTAAGAATTCAAAGACTGATATTAAGCAGAGAAGATTAAATATTTGGCATATATACAAGGTATTATGCTCAAAGAATGTATAAGTTATATTGTGATTATGCATATTCACTCTGATTGATTGCACATCTTGCGACAAGAACTGTTTGTGTTGTAATATTATTAGAAACATTATAAACATAGCTCTTCCTCCCTACCTGTAGAGCCAGCTCTTAGTCTCCATCTACTGCTGAACTTGTTTTACTGTTATTCACACCATTCTTAAAGTGCATGCTAAAAATTGTAGATTATTTCTTTTCACTGCACACTACATTGTTTTACCATGGATGATGTTTTATTTATAAGGAAAATAAATTGTCAGAGTTAAAAAACACAGTGCATTTTGTTCTAGGCAACGCATTGCTTTTATCACACAAATAATTTATTGTTTCTGCTCCCAGACGAATTCTGCACTGACCTTTCCAGGTATACTGAATATTGCTGCATAATTTGTCTTGTTGGGAAAATGTATTTATTTTAACCATTAATACATGCTGTCATAACCTTTGTGCTCAGGAATAAGTCTGTTGTTTTAATTCTGAGTCATATAGTTATAGAGAGGTGCACTGAAAACAAAACTTCGCATCTTAATGCCTTTGAGTTCCGGGGAAGAGAGAGGTGATTCTGAACATATCATGCAGTCTTTGGACTCAACAGCAGATCAGCTCTCTTTCCTAGACCCAGGCCAGCTACAACTCTGTTCCAGTTCAAAAACAGTTTTAGGGAATTGATAGCCCCAAATGGCAGACACTTCTTCAGAGCAGTTGACAGCTTTTTGGTCACACCAAACTTGAGCTTTAAAGTTCTGCTCAAATAATCTTCAAATGTTGCTTCACAAGACTACCAATTGATACAACCAGTTCAGCCCTCATATCAGCCCGTGATACTTTGCTTTGCAACTTCTATGAAAGGATTCGAAGAATTTTAATGTAGTAATAAAGATGCACCAAGCTATTTTTATGATTTTAAAATGGAATGTGGGTTTCAATAATGATATTTTCTACTGATTGGAAGTTCATGTGGTTTATTTAGAAGTTCTGTGGGAGAATGGCCTTATTAAGGGATGAAGTGGTGGTGCGGGGAAGTCACATCTTGCAAAATGGATTAAAATTATAATGTCCAAGGACTAAACCCCAGCTCTAGCTTAGAGTGATGAAATAAATTTTCACTATTTTCACAAAGATGTTCATAGAAATTTTGGGTATGAAGTGTTACTTTTGTATTTTCAAAATAGATTTACAATAACTTATTTTGAATTCACCAGTTCAAATTATGTTTTCTGAAATTTCTGAAATTGGTGCTCTAAAAATAGTTCATTACAATAACTGCAGAAGATACTGTGCCAGTTTGTGGCTTACACTATCAGAAACAAATGAACAAACAAATGAAATAAAATAAAAAAAAAAACAAATCCAAATCTTTGAAGAAAAAGGTGCATCTAGACACTTTGTTACTGGACATTAATCACTTGGCATCATCTGACCATGTGTATGGTATTTACCAATTCAAATATTGTTACTGAGTTTATAATCTATTTATTTATTTTAAAAGGTAGGGGCGGGGGGGGGGGCAAGGGAGTGAAGATTTCCAAAAGCAGAATAGATGGAATATGAGTGATGGCTTCCAACTGTTGTGACTCCAACAGCCGTTCCAGGAGTTTAACATCACTGTGTGTTTGGGTAATTTCAACACACCTCCTGTTTAGACAGCTGCATGAATACATGTTCATGTGCACACAGAGGAGAAAACTTTTTCATTAAATATGACCCTGTCTGTAAAATAAAGAACAAGACTATGAGTTGGAATAAGCCTCTTCAATTCTTATCTGTATTGTAATTAGTTTGGATATTTTTTAGCATTGACTGCCTGTAATTTAAGAAATGAATACTTTTTACATCTATATATATTCATGTCCGATTTTGTGAGCCTACGATATGAATGGTGGGAAAAATAATTAAATTAAAAAAATCATAATTATGACTTTTTAAATTGAAAATCAGAAAGAAAAAGTGAGGCTTTCATAAAAAAAACTAAAACAAAAAACAAGAGATGAAAATGTTATGAGAAAGATCTTGGGGCCAGACTTTCCCCTGCTCTCTCTCCGGCCCATTTATTTAATATTTATTATTTAACAGTAATATTTAATAATTTATGTGAAGTGAAATAGCATCAACAAGAGAGGCTGGGAAAAAAAAAAACGACTTTTTAGAGCAGTGGTTTTTACACGTACCCAGTGTTGTGGAAGGTAGAAGAGGAAGTGAACTATATTCTAAATCAGGCAAAGACAGACTTGAAACTGGTATGTTCCTCTCATGTTCCTATTTGTGAAATAGCTTAATCTATCCAACAAAACAGAAACTCTAGCATTATTTTCCTTACTCATTTTTTCAGGGAGTGGCAATACAATCCATTGGTGAGGAGAGAAAGAAACAATGAAAAAAATACAACAAAAAGAATGATATGTCAATATATATAGACATATATATAGAATAGAGAATGATTCTCTTTGGTCTGGAACATCAATTTAGCAGCTGTCACATCAGGCAAAAGTAGGGAGGAGCATTCCCTACCCAATCAATGAAGAATTTATTTATTTTAACTGTTTTCCAAGGATAATAGAGCAAGCCTACAGACTGCACTGAAAGTTGACCAGAGATAGCATGAAGAAATACAGAGTCATCTTTGAAGATCTGCTCCTCTTCAAAGCAGATGCCTCTGTGCAAAACTCGGACTGAAGAGTTCTCATTTCTTTTAAATACAAAGATGCTGAAGTGGGGACATACACCTTGATGCCTATCTTCTGGCCAATTTCTTCCCCAGTCTAAAGGAATACCAACCTCATACCGTGTACTGTCTAGGAAAATAATATCATTTGGCTGAATATGTGGTAGAATCAAAGAGAACAAGTTGTCAATCTTTTTTAGTGCTAAATAAGAGGTGGTGGCTATAGCAGCAAGAGATATCATTATAACACTAGAAAGAACAAGTATTCTCAAGGCTACCAGGCCATAGAAATCTTCACTCGTTCCAGCAGTGTTCACCACTAGAACAACCTTCTCTGTCTCCAGAAAGAGTACAGAAGAGATTCCTGTGGACTGGATTGTCCCCCTGGGGAGTTGTGCCACACCAGGCATGTAGGGACTGGAACCTGAGCCCTGCCCCACAAAAGAGCACCCAACAGCTAAGCTCAGCAAACTTCACAATTTCAGCACATTTTGAGATATCTGGGCATCCTTCCAATTCCTTATAAGTCTGTTGGTACTTCAGGATCATGACATATGCTGACCTGAAATTATTCATGCTTGAAATGTGGGTGTATATGTGTTCAATGACACTACTTGTTCAGCAAGGTGGGCTTTGTTTCCAGGCAATGCCTTTTTTTGTTGTTGTTTTTCTTTTCCTGCTCTACTTTGTCAAAATATATCCAACAACCTCTTTCTTTTTGTTTTTTGTTTTTTTTTTTTTTTTTTGAAAATGAATTTTACATCGTTTCTTTCTTTCTTCAGCTCCATGGCTGTGGTCCATGATTTTCTGTTCCCCATGACTGATTATTGGAAAGGTTTTTCATAGAATAGGATGAAAAGAGGAATAGAATTGGAAAAGACCTTCAGGATCAAGTCCAACCATAAACACATCACCACCATGCCTACTAAACCAGGTTCCTAAGTCCCTCATCTACACATTTCTTGAACACTACCAGGGACAGTGACTCCACCACTTTCCCTCTTCCAATCTTGACTGCTCTTACCATGTAGATTTTTTTCCTAATATCTATCCTGATAATCCTCTGGCACAATTTGAGGTTACTTCCTCTTGTCTTACATAGAAATAGCAATATGCAACATATTAAAATACATGTTTTGTCTTGTCTTGTTTTGTTTTATTTTATTTTATTTTATTTTATTTTATTTTATTTTATTTTATTTTATTTTATGAGATTAACAGCTTTTTTTTTCCCAAAAATCACAATTTCACTGCTATTTTCCAATACTTTATGTGTCTTTATTTTAAATTTTCTTCGTGAATAACTCTATATCATGTCTCTGATTCTCTATATCATAGGATACACTCCCCTGCCTATTTTGACTCTGATTTTCCTGAGTCTTTATCTTGCTTGAAGTTAGTTGGGACTTGAAAAGACTGGGGCAATTCAGAATAGTTTTAGCATACATTTAAGAAATTCAGTAAATATGCCTTGACTCACCCCTGGCAAGTACTAGACTCCCTCCTGACTACAAGCCACTTTTAGGCCCGAAGTTTCAGGACCTAATCTGAACTGAACTTTAGTTAGATGTCTAAAGTTGCAAGTATACATATGCCCTAATTGATTTGAAACTGGCTTATTCACTTGTCAGAACAAGCCCAGTCAAGATGAGCATATATATTTGTTTAACTTTGACCACAGTATGAGGACATGATCTAATTATAATGTTCATACAGCTGCTATGCTTCAAACTAATTAAAACCCCAATTTTGGAAACAGATTTGTTTTGGCCTTGAAGAGTTTTATTGACTTCAGTGGGCCTACAAATATGTATTGATGTCAAACATTGCAACTGCAATTACTAATTAACATTGAGCCATACAACAGTGGAGAAAACTTAGTCTTTGTGAACTTCTTAATCCATAGCTCTTTTGCTGTCCTTTGAAGTTGTGAAAATCTTTAAAATTTATAGTTTACATATTACAACCTTCATCATTCTGATAACAAGGACCCTATGTACCCTGCGGTAAGCATGCCTAAATGCCATGTCAATATTTATCTATTGCTGGGACCCTTGCAACCTTGTTCCCACTTTTATATTTGCACATAGTGCAAAGTGGACTTTTCATATGTTGTTTATGTCAATTGCATGAATATTCACTAAATAACATCGTTTCAGGCAGCTGTCTTACTCCAGAGACAACAACAGCTGGAAGCTTCAGCTATGGAATAATGTTTCTCTCCCCCTTGTGGGAAAATGTGGATAGGAAACAAAACCAAGCAGAGACAATTCTGGGTAGCAGGGAGAAAGAAAATAAGGCCTAGTGATTGCTTTTAGCAAAATGGAAAATTCCACAGGGCTTCTCATGTTTGCAAATGGTTTTCTAGACCCCACCATAAGGACTAGGAGCTCAACTTCTCTAAACTGAAAGCCAAAACTCCAGAACCCACATTGGTAATAAAAGTTAAATTCCATGGCCAAGGAATCATTCATTCTTGCTGTTACATCTGCCTTGCTGGTAATAAATCTCCAGAAGCCATTAGCTAAATCTGCTTCCAGCTATATCCCTTGTGGTTAAAGTTTCTTTACTTCTCACATACTTTGCCAGAAAAAGTCTGATCAGGTTATGGGCAAAAAAAATTTCAAGAGAAATTCAGACTACTTAAAGACATCTCTTCGTGTAAAACAGTACAGAAGTCACATTAGAAAAGTAGTAGAAAAGCCCAGTCTCCTGGAGAGAATAATTCTACAGGCCATATGATAGATTTTTTTTAATTTAATCCTTACATTTTTATCTTTGTAGCATAAGTAACACAAAGTATGAGTTCCTATTATGATAAGCAAGCACAAGGCAACATCACTGTCCTTGTCCTGAACAACTTGCAAAATAAGCATAGGACAGGCATTAATAGATGAATACAGAAAACCATAGATAGGGAACAAACAAGGGAAATGACTGGACAATACTGGTCGATAAAGGATATGGTAATTTCAGAAATTCACATCCCCAGCTTCTTAACCACTTTTTCCCTTCACTACTGTTGGCTGTGTTTGCCTATGACAGACTGTGAAATAGTCAGATTCTTCCATATAACCTCTAAATCTTTCTGGCATTTCATTCCAGAAAGAGAAACATTTCAGAAACATAATATTATTAAGACAAAGTTTTTAGCTTAACACATAAGTTATTCCTAGTACAACATCTGGAAAGGACAGATCTGCCAGGTAGTTTAGCAAGTGTAAATTACAGCTGACAGGATAATTTATACTCTTAAGCTGTCTTTTCTGTGTGGCCAATGGGGAGTTTTGGGGCTACATAAGTTTTATACATCCTCTGCCTAAATTGAAAAAACAAATGTAGAATGTTGATAGCATGTGGATTTGAGGAAACTCCTGAAAGAAAGAAATCCTAGAATCAGTGAATAGGTTATATTATCTTATTGCTGTTTTGTCCAGTACAGCTCTGAGATAAAGCAGTCTTCATTAAGCTAGCTACTACAAATAGTTTGCCTGAGAACTACAGAATGATATTGCATATACAAAGCAGAGCAGCATTTCATAGCCTACTTCTTGGGGAAGTGGAGCACAAGCAGTAAAATGACATTTAGAAAGTTATGGCATTTTCGTTTTCTTCATCTAAATGGTCCTGTAAATGGACACCTGTCCTAGTGCCATTCATGAACTCATAGCAGGTATCATCACAGGGCAGGATCATGGCCATACATGGACACAAATCGGATGCCTAAACTCTGCAAAAGTGTAGGAGTTAAGAGATTTAATTGTACTAACTGGTAGTGTCTGGTTATGTTTTAAGGATAATTTTTCTCAGGTCTTCTCATCGAAATGACCTTTGATTTGCTAAGTGGGTAGCTTAGGCACTTTGCTCTGAGTTTTAAATACTCATCTGAGACAAATTACTCTGAGACTCATGTAAATGCACTTATGCTCTGTTGCCCTGTGTAGTTCAGGACTCTAATCATTCTTTTTGTCATATGAAAACTGAGGAAATTTCAGATTTCTTGTTTACACATATATACCTAATTTTTTATGTTTTGAAGGAGAACACTGGAAAACAATTTCCATTATAACTCATACACCACATCAAATGAAGATATCGTTTGTGTGACATTTTTAATGCTCACAGAAAATCCTCTTAGTTGACTTTCAAAAATGATGCATTTTAAAACAGTTTGTACCTTCTAATGATTTGAGAAGGAAATATTTTATCCCTTAGTTTAAGCGATTACTTGGTCCTACAGGAAGTGTACACAGTGTTTCTTTAAAGAAAGTCCATTGAATAAAAAGAGAGTTAGAAAATTAAAAGGTCATGTTCTGTTCCTCCTTCTCTGGGGAGAAATCTGTTGAGACTTTGATCTTAGCCATGTTGCCCTCTTACTTGACATAACATCAGTATTTTGCATTGCATTTCTCAGGACTTACAGAGAGCATAAATAATGATTTTTGAAGAGCCTTTGTCCCTTTCAATACACACAGGACCATTTAAAACATCTAATCCAATTAGCTGATCCAGAGGTTGCTTCTCTGATACTCAAAACTACCTCTCTATATATATTTAAAGTGACCAAAATTATTCTCAGGATTGTCTGGAAGTTAATTTATTTTCAACCCATCCTGATCTCAGTGAAACTCTAGGAAATCTGTGAAATTAATTTCTATTTGTAGTTGATAAAATGTAAAACAGAAGGCTGATCTGCTACTTCAGGTGTATTTTTACACTGTAAGGAATAGCAGTACAAAAGTCCCAGTATGAAAAACTACAAAACATTTTGTGCGTAACTTGCTTCAGTGAACAAGACCATCCCTATAAAAACTGTGTTCTTCAGCTGGGTGGGCAAATGAAAGCTTTAATCTGGTAGAAGCTTTAGGTATTAGGGAGAATATTCTGCTTGAAGAATCCTATATAAAAACATGAATGAAGATTTACTACAAATATCCTTTCAGACAGCCTGAGTTACCCAGAGCTGGATTTTCAGAAGAGCTCATCATTGGCCTAATTTTCCTCTCAGTAATTTCAAAGGTAGCAAAGTTCAGCTGAGCAAGTGCTTTAGAAAATCCACATGTGTTTTTGATAGGTCAAAAGAAACTGAGATTTTGACAGTGTCTGGAACTCCAGGAACAGTCAGACACTATTATCACAGGTATCATGATGTGATTCTTGTAAATCACTCCTCTCACCGAGGAGACTGCTGCAAATGGAACAAGTTCTAAAGTGCAAAAGGTAATGTGACATTGCACGGAAACACAGCAATCCAGCCTCACCTCTGCGAAGACATGAAGCATAGTCAAAAGGCCCATTTTTGAGAAAAAATCATAACGGTAGTAGCCCAGACAGATGCAAAGACAAAACCAAAATACCTGACCATTATTTTCCTGAACATTTTTTCCTGATCTTCTTAGGACATGTATTTGTTGCATCTGAGAAGTAGAAGTGAATATAATTGATTTCTTGATGTCTTGATCAACACAAAACACTGTCCAAATTTAATCTTTCTCCACGGTCTAGCATATTCTTTGAATATGTGAGATTACAGAGGTCTTCTGGATACCTTTTGAGCCAACCTATCAAATATCAGGCATATAGTCAGCTGCAAAATTGTGGAAGAAACACTTTTGCTGCCATTGAAGTTGTTGACTAAACCAAAATCTGTGTTCTTCAATCAAAGAGCCCTGCTTTGGTTAATCTGAAAAGCCGTAGCCTTGGAATATGTCCCTAAAATATTTGGATATTATATTCCAACCTTTTGCAGACCGGGAGTCTGCTTTTCCATTCTGGAAGCACCGGACCCAGTTCTTAGCTCTGATCATTGCCAGGTTCCATCTTTATATTCTGGGAAAAGGTAAAACAACTCACAGAACTTCTTGCTACCCATATAGGAAGATCCTAGTGTCAAGCAATTTATGTAAAATGTTGACTTCTAACAGAAGGTTTAATGACTTGACAATGATCCCTTATGTCAACTCATCTCCTTGAACAAAGCCAGACTAGAATTTAGCAGAAACAAAAATAAAGAAACCTTTCCATTATATGTTGCTTAAAAGCCTTCCACTACTTGAAAATTACAAATTAGTAAATTCTAAAATAGCAATGATATCACTATGATGCTCTAAAAAAATACCTACCCTACACCTCACTATTCTACAGAAAATGGATGTATACCAATAGGAAACACTGATTTTTTGGCCTTACTAGTGAAGTGGCGGCTTGTTTGCTTGCCTTTTTTTTTTTTTTTTTTTTTCCGTATAATGATAGGGTAAAGCTATTTAAATCCAACAGTATGGTCAACAAAACATGAAATTTACAGGCCAAGCATCCACTCACACTGTTTCTGAGTAGTCAGAAAGCTATTCCAAATTAGCATCAACATCAGTTAATTTACTGCTGGGCTGGGATGCTTAGTGTATTTTTAACTCAGGTTTCTTTCCTGCTTCTTGTAATGAATAACGTCTGCTTTCAGTGTAAGAAGAACCTGCATGTGACACAAGTGGTGTCTTCAATGTCAAGCTCTTGTAGCAAGCAAAGACAGCAAACAGTTGTGAGCAATATATTCACTTTTAGTCTCATTTAAGAATGTTTGCCATATCAAACATGGAAATCTCTGTGCTTTTTGTAAAAATAAAAATTAAGTAGCATTTTTTTCAACAAGGAGCAACATAAGAGCAACAATCTCTGTATATAATGTAGTTAAATACCAAATATCTGCTGCTTTTCATCAACATAACATTGTTGTCTTTTAATCACTCTTTTGATATTTGATATGTAGCAGTAAAGTGTTTATACAGTAGAATAAACCTGAGCAAATTAATCGTCTGGAACTGTGAGAATCTGACTGTATCTAAATATTGATGATCTCAGTTTCTGAGTCTCTCTGGGATTGTGGGTGTGAGGTGTTGATCATTGCTTCTCACTGATAAGCAAAATATTTCCAGAGCGTGAAGAATTCTGTGGTGTGTGAGAAGGATAAACATAATCTGCATCAACACACTAACTTCTCCTTTGCCATTTGCATTGAAAATCAGGTAGAAGTTATGCTAAGCTCTCTATTATAGCCTCATGTATGTGAAAGGTCTTCCCCTTCATTTGAATAAGGCCTCTTATGCATGTGAAAAAAAGCACATTTAAAAGGAACTGTTCCTTTAATTAGGGTGGCATTTAGAAGCAGAATCCTTAAATGTTCACTTTTTGTGATGCTAAATTGTGGAGTATTTTCAAATGTGTTGTAGCAGTCATTTTCATTAACCATTTCTATTTTTATTTATTTTTAAAATGAAATGACATACTCTACAATGTGAAGTGAAGGAGTAGATTAATATGACTAGCTAGATTAAGGAAAATTTAAATCAGAGTGTTTGATGAAATGTTGGAAAATGTTTAAATAGGGGATTAGACTTACAATATAGAAAGCAGTCAAGGAGATCAAAAGAGCACTGTTCAGAAAGTCCTATTAAAAGAGAGAAAAAAATCTATTGAGTAAGCTCTTATAGCTAAATGACTAAAGTGTTTTTAATATATTACATTCAATCTGACTTTAAAATAAAAATAAACAGTACATAGTGTGCAGGAATTTGATTTTATTCATTTTTTATAGTGGGAAAGTTATTGACCCTATAGAAAACAGTCATAAAATATATACATGAATCTATAGAATTTAACTTAAAAGAAGTTCCCTGGAGAATAATGTTAAATCTGGCATGCAGCTTTCTGAAGGAGAAGTTAACTGACTGACATCTGTATGAATATGTATTTCTCTAAATTATATTTGATTTTCAACGTGTTAAAAAATCAAGTGAAATTTCGTAACTACATCTTAAACAAACCTTTGGGACAAAGGTCCCTTAATCTTCCGGGGATTCAATAGAAATGCCTTTAATTTTGATATCATACAACTAACAAAGATCACACCAGTGACTTCCATAGCTATCAGTGTCTTCTGTATTTCAGTAATCTACATTTTTATTTTAAATCATGTCAGATTGGATCCCTGAATCATGGATAGCAATCAGTGTTGACAGTACCCTTTATGTTTCTATATGGAGATTTTTTTCCTCTATTGGAAAACTTTGTAAGAAATGCATGATGAAAAATTTGGATTGCAATGTACTGCTGATATTATTAAATGGGAGTTTCCTCCAAAATAGCAGCAATCCCAGATATAGTAGCTTGTAGGTTTTCTTTGTGTAGGAAATAAACAAATAGTAGGAACACAAATATTATACAACTGCAAGTGCAATGTCCTGTCAAATGAACATCTAATGAACATTTCTAATGATCCGTTTAGGTGCTTTTGAAGATGAAAATATTAGTGCAGTATACCACTCTTTAATGCTCAAGTGAATGCCAGAATTCTGAATTGAGTACCTAGTTCCCTATCCACTCAAATAAATATCATTATGCATGAGATTAATTTAGATCAATATAAACACAAAAATACTATTTCAAAGTCATATTTCATTTGGGCATGATTATTCACTAATAGATGTGGACTTTTTGGGTTCCTCTATCTACAGGTGTGCATACTACAACAAAAAATAAACAGAAGGGGTAATTTCGTAACTGTCTCCCTTCCCATTAGTCCTCCCAAGTAACATTCACAGCTACTCTTCCTAGATATTATTTACAGAAAAACTGCCAGTTTGAACACCACTGTGTGGAATGGACAACTTTCCCTGTAACCTTCTCCCTAAATCTTCATAGTGTTAGGAGTAACACTGCTCGCAGACTAAACGAGGGAAGATTTGTTTCCAAATCAGTTAATAGCAAATGGGATACATTCACCTGTTTGTTCAGGGAATATAAAACATAGGATTAAACAGCTTTTCAAACATATATGTATGTAAAAATATCCTTGATGTATATGTATGATCCCAGGTTCATCCATTTTTATCTATGAATTACAGACAGGAACAGTCTATACTCTCTTTTCACCATAGTACCACAAAGGCATAGTCACATGACTAATTTATTAGTGAATATTTGTGTTATACAAGGGCTGCATTAAAAACCTGGTATCTCCTATAGTGGGAGCTGGAGACAGAGAAGTTCTTATCAATAAAATTTTGCACTGTTGTTACAAAAATTAAATAGGAAGGGAAAAATGACAAGTAAGTAGAGAAGACTGCACACCTAGCAAACATGAAAGAACAGGCAACCACACAAATCCGCCAACAGGCTCTTGCTTCACGGTAAGTAAATCTTTCTGTGCTATCAGATATGTCCTTCCTTGTGAAAGCCTAAAGTCTATCATGTCACTTTTTCTTGTTATTTCTGATACTTTACTCGCTGCTTTATTATTCTTTCTTGAACATCTGAAGATCATCTTCTCTTTCTGTCTTGAGTGTTGGGAAGAGACTTGGGGCTCAAGGTGTTAATCATTCAATCCTGCAATGAATCAAAGTGTCAGAATTAGCACTGATATTGGTATCAAACTACAGTCAAAAGGATCTGATCTGAATGCAGCATATTAGCACTTTAGTTCTAGTAATCCTGTCAGCAACTTCCCAATTTTCCAGATTGACAAAACATGACTTACAAAACATGGTTAATTGATCCTTTTTTTTTTTATTTTGCTCTGAAATGGGCCTTGGAGGGGGTGTTGATATAATGATAGACAATAAATATTTCAGTGACAATAAAAAAAATAGTAATTAGAACTAAAAATTGTTAGGAAGTGGCTTGTTCCCTAAGGATTTCACCTTAAAATGATTTATATTAATTTTTATGATTTTTTTATATTAGCATGAATTTAATTAGCATTTGTATTTTTATATTAGTGTTAATAACAGCAAAAAACTTACCAAATTAATTGATAGCATAACGCAGTATTGAAATATCATCTAAAAGAATGAGATGACCTCAAAGACAGACATAGCAGTCTGTATGAAAAGCATTTGAGAGTTATTTATTGATGCTTTTGTCTGTACAAATACAATCATTGGATCACCAGGAAAGATATTTCTGGACATAGTATATGACACTGATCATCCATTTTGAAGATGAATTATATGGGTAAAATATAGAGAAGGACTACTACAGTAATTAGGAGAATTGTACAGGATATTTTATGAAAAGTTAAAGGAATGGGGCTGCTTGTCCTAGTAAAACAGAGGGTAAGAGGTTATAAAATGGGTTGCTACTCTCTGCGGGTGTGCTGTGAGAGGGATGAGAGAGTAGAAGATATGTAGTAAAAAAGATGATGAATTAGATAAGCTTAAGCACAATTTTGGTCAAAGAACTGCAGGGCCATGAAATATTCAACACAGCAATATTCAGCACATCGACAAGACTCAAAGAGATTATAAGATTATAAAGTAGGAGGGAGTATTTAATTACAATAGAAGTAACTGTGAAAGGGAACCAGATTTGATGACCTGGGAAGTCCCCTTTCATACCTATCTTCTACTGAAGTGACATTATTTTCTATAGAAAGCCTGCAGCTACCATCCTAGGTGAATTTAAATGATGTTTAAGATCCCACTTAGACATTGTGGCCCTCATTACATAACAGTGGGATTTTGTGAGTTTATGCATATAAAATAAACAATAGAGGCCACAACAAGTACCTGATGTCCATCTATGAGATCACTGTACTACTAGCTCATTTGTACACAATATAAACAGTACCTGTAGCTGAGTCACAAACTAGATGATTTCCATATGGGTCCTCAGAATCTGTAAGGTAACATTCTCTATTTTCATCCCACTGTATGTTAAAATTGCTTATATGGTAGATTTGTCCTGACTAAAAGTACACTTTAATTTCACACCTGTAGCACATGATGGAAAGTTTGCAATGTAAATGTGTACTGAAGTTATGAGTTATCTAATGCTCTGTGAAAGTGAAGGAAGCTGTCTCCTGGAAGAGAGCTCACAGTGCAAGCAAAGTTATTCCAACTTTGACATTATACTAGAATACCTAGCACAGTTGCAACCTTATTTCCTAAACGCTGACTCTCTTTTATGCAAAAGTCATAGGTGTGAAACTACCCCTGATGTTCAACAAGTCAAGCCTAAATAAGTATTGTCTGATTCACACTTCCCTTGTAGCTTTATGACACAGCATTACAACATGGCCCTTCTAATTCAAATCAATACAAAATGGTGTATGCAAGTAATGTGCTTTCAGAAGCAGAAAAGTTTTACACTAACTCATAAAACTTTGAAGATGATTCATAATAGCTGATCAAACCCTCCTTTGGCACTGTCCTGCTGTATAAGCCATGTGGTTGTTCTACAGATTTACAGGTCAACTGATGTAGAAAGAATGAAAGACAATGCTGCACTACTGCACTAAATACTAATCACTAAGACAGCTCTTAGTGATTTTATGAGTCTTATTTTGAATGACACTTTTGAGTTGCAAAAATAAGGTATGGAAATGCCTCTTCTTTTTCTGTCACACTTAGCTCAGCAGGGTGGAGTGCACTGGTTAAGAAAGAAATTCTTCAAAGGAAACATTGGCTCTCTCAGGAGGTGTATATGTTAGCTTGGTCCATGTACAAATCCCAAACTCTGTTTGCTTATAAAGTAAACAAAAACATGTTAATTTAAAACAAAACTACATTTACCCATCTCACTCCAAGTGTTAAAACATCTCTAAAAATAGAGTTCAAAGAAAAATGCCTTTCCTATAGGGATCAATGAGAAACATGTTCTTTTCATCTCAGCAAAACCTTAATTCAAAAGGAGGGCTGCAGCCTTTGGGGAAATACCTAAAAACAACGTTAAAACATTTCAAAAACTATTTTCTGTAGTTTAGGAACAAGCTCACCTGAGTCTAAATTTCTGTGGCATGACAAGTCTTGTTAAGAACCTTTTAAAACAAGAGAGAGTATAGCTGTGTATTTCTTTTCCGTATCTTAAAAGAAAGTGCATGCCTTCAGCCTTATTTCCTGCCAAAACCAATGTTCTGTTAGGGAACAATGCCCACTGTTCAAGGCACTGACCAAAGCTGATACAAAAAGCTTCAGTACATCTCTTTTATTCTAGGAAAATTTTATCCATGCCTTATGAAGTCAAATCTTCCTTGTTCATAGATAAAGAATTACAAGTAATTCTTGTAGCATTGTAGCATTGTAGACTAGAGACATCCATTAATTTCCTTCCTTGTAGGGCCTTGGTCTCACCTGAATTGGGACATACTTGAATTGCAGCTCTCACCTATCCAGTCACCAATAACAGAATGTTCTATGATCCTCATCATCTTCTAACCACATTTTCTGTCAAGGAGAGAAAGCAACACTTATTCTCTGGACTAATCCTCTAGATCTGATCTAAATTCCTGCACAGTTTGTAAAAAGAAGCAATATTATCTTTGGAAATACCACATGTAACTTTTAACTCTTTCGTAGCTCTCACATGGTGTCAAGCTACTGAGCAGGACAGATGCATAAAGTTTAATGCTTGTGAAGTAGACATTGCTCAATACAGGACATCATTGCCGCTCTAATTCTATATTGGAGGGCCATCTAGTCCTCTGTCTTGTGATTCTGACCAATCTTTATTAAAAAGTTACACACTGGTTAGATAGTTCCTTGTGCAGAGCTACTAGTACCACACGTAAGTCTTCTGTGTACAGGCTGCTATTTGAGATTCGAGAAGAAAACTTTTATTATCCAAGCAAGAACTGTCATTGCTATGTATGAGTTACAGTAGATCTTGCCTATATAGTCTCCATTCATTAGATCCTGAGAGCATACTTTCATGAGGGAACTTCTTGTCATGACTAAACAAACTCAGTTTTATATGAGAACTCTTTCTAGATGATAGTCCTGACAGTTTTGCCCAACACATACCGTGATCACCATTACAAAGTTCTAAGCAATTTTTTTCAGCCTAATGTCAGTTTATTCAACTCATTAAATCATGTTTTATGTAAAAGGCATGCTTATTGTCCTTATTTCTGCAGTAACCATTGTGATCTTTGTAGCTTTGTTTTTCTGTTTTAGCATGCACTGAGTAAACATGGAACAAATGCACAATCCTTGATTCAAATAATTTCCAAACTAAGTAATTATAAAAGGTATAAGCTTAAAGATATGACTTCTCAAAAAAAAAAAAGAAAAAAAAAGAAAAAATAGAATCAATACTCTGCTTAAACTTGCACAAAGTCTGTATCATCATTTCCAATTCATTTTTGATTTTTTATTTACTTCCAACAGCAATT
This sequence comes from Crypturellus undulatus, assembly GCA_013389825.1. Classification (NCBI taxonomy): domain Eukaryota; kingdom Metazoa; phylum Chordata; class Aves; order Tinamiformes; family Tinamidae; genus Crypturellus; species Crypturellus undulatus. Next base: position 44,745 of record VWPW01015957.1, on the reverse strand, counting down.
TTTTATCATCATTTTTCATGTACTTGATTTCTGGCAAATAGATAATAAAGACTTGGGTTAATATGTTAGAAGAGTTTACAGTGTGTGGCATTAGACCTCACAGTTTGACACATGAGAAATACTGTAATTATAATGTAGACCCAAAACGTAGCTGCCTTTGGCTAGATACTTTCCAGAAGAAGATGAAAGGCTTGGCAATATGTGCATAGGTTTATGGGCGAAAGTCTAGTTTCCAGAGAGCTACTTCTCTTTCAGAGTAAGTGTACACCTGACCAAGAAGTTTGAATATCTTACCTCCTATGCAAATGTAATGCATCCAGTTCTTCCTGATCAGATGTTCACATACACTCACACTCTTGCTTCTGAAATTGAAGTCTATGATTATATGAATATTTTTATAATATTCATATAATCATCTACTATATTACGTTTTAAAGTGAAATGTATAGTGGAAAAAAAATTTCAGATTTCATATCAATATTATTCAAAGTGAAAAATTATGAAATATGCATTTTTCCTTAAACATCTTTGATTAAAATGTAGCCTTATTTTCTTTTGAAGAAGAGTGGAATTTTATTTTGATTATAGGCCTCCTGAAATGTCCATATATTTATTTCATCTATAAGGTATGAAAATGAAATACAGGACAAAAGATGTTTAAACAGAGAGAATTTTAGATTAATGTAATAATATTCAGGAAGCTACATACTCCAGTATTTTTAAGGGAATATTTCATTTTCCATTAAAAAATAGACTATTCTACTTCAAAATCTGAACTTTGAAAATTGTCTGAAGTTTATTTAATGATTTAAGCTATTCAATATTTGATATAGATGAAGAAAATTGTTTTCATTTATAGGAATAAGCCAAAACTATAAAGGATAAAAATATCAAGGTCTATAAAGCACATGGTATATTTTAAGTCCATGGAAGGAATTAAATATGTGTGTATTTGAAAAGGAAGTGAAAAAGAAAAGAAATAGTCCTGCAAAGGAAACTGATGGTTTCATTTGATCAGAAAGCTGGCTAGGATTTCTTTGCAAACACTTTTCAATACCTTCTAACAATCATTACCTTAGTCTACTTATTCTGGGTATACTAATTCACTGATTTTGTACGTCACTTCTTACAGAGTGTTTAATGCAATTAAATGGTAAGACAAGATATCTGTTGATGATCCTTGATAATTATAAATATCTAGATATAATATAGAATGAAGATAATAATTTGGAAGAAAAAAATAAGAAGGCAATGCCACTGGTTAAATTTACTCTTTTCTGCTTTTCTGGATGATATATCATGGAAAGGTTGTCTAAGGTGTCATTGTGGCATCACTAAGAGGATGTACATAACATCTTCCATTCAAATTATCTTATAAATCAACCACTCCCATCAGGCTACTAGCTTCATCTGATGGCCGTAGGTCAAATGATTTGGCTTACAGGTAGGAAAATTAGTGTTTGAAAGAGCTCTAAAAAAGAAGGTTCAATAGTTAGGTTTGACAAATTGTGTTAAGATAGAACAGTAAGTAATATGCTTGTTGAAATACCTCATGAAACTGACTTACAGTTTCTGAAATAAATAGGTTATTCTACACTTCCTCCCTTCCTCTTGCCCTCTGAAATTAGGTAAAAAATGTATTCTTGTGAAGCCCAGCACAAATATTTACTGGATTATCCCAGAGATGAATTATTCAAAACATCACAAAAGTGGTAGACCCATGTATTGGCTGTGGAATTTTTTGGTTTTATTTTTTTGAATTATTTGGTTTAATGCATTTGTATGAGTGTGTGTATGTATGTGTGTGTGAAAGCATGAGGAAAATAGCTGGGATAGCACGAAGGGTTGTGTTATGCTCCAGTCAGATTAAATTATAAATCAAACCCCAAGGTTTCTGTTTTAATAACACATTAATAGTCCCTGTGCCATCAGTACCAAATAATTGCAAGTTAAATAACAGCTTCAAATACTTTCTGTGGAATTATCACTTTTATACAGTAGCTTTTAAAATGTGATAAATGGTATTCAGCTTCAAATGCATAGTAAATACTTCATGCTTAGTACCAATACACATTTTAGAATTTCCTAATCTTGCTTAAAAACATGTGGTATTATCAATTACTTTTACACTATTTTAATATAATACAACATTTCTTTAAAACGATATCTAATTTATACTGGATGTCACAGGCTCCTAGACTACCTTTGGCACATATTTATATATTTAAACTTCAATTTATCACTTTGTGAAATAACCTATGTGTAACTGAAAATAATGACACAAAATTCATCTATTCTTATACATTAGTAGTATGATATACTATCCTGATAGGTTAGTATGCTAGATGAAGTCAGTCTGAGGAGCCTTGCCTTTGAAATATGATTTAAAACAGAATTTATAATGTCACAGAATTACATAAAACTGTGTGAAATTGTGCAGATAATCATTTAAATCTCCCTACATGAAAAGATAATTGCTCCAGAAATTAACTGTACCTGGGGTTCATTCATTTGGTCATGGCTAGTTTCTTAAATAGTGATGATTTGATATTAGAGCTAATTAAGATCAGGTCAGAGTTGCTGAAGGTCAGACATTAATGCACAGGATCATTGAAATGATAATTATAAACAGATTAGGAAGCTACGGTCTTTTATAAGGGGTTATTAGATAATTACTGTGAGAGTGTACGGCTTACTGTAATAATGGATTATCGACTACTTACAGCGTTTTAAGGGTGAGAGTATATTGCTTCCTCAAGGACTAAGAAGAATAATGTTGTTGGAACTCAATGCTCTATAAATAAAATAACACCAATCACAATTCAATTTTCTTATAAGAATATTTCTCCTTTTTGGATTAAATCATATTATTTTATAATAATGAGTCTTTAAATATTTGTGTGACTGGAAAATCCTTTACCCTTTCTTTTATTTCTTCTATTTTAAATATAAATATTTTATTCTGTTTTAAAGACATAGCTAATTCTGCCAGAAGCTTTGGGAGTAGTAATAAAACAGGAACAATAAAACATATTACAATGACTTGGGGGAAATTCCAAGATTAATCTGAAACTTCAGAGATGTAACAACTGAACACTATTTTCTCTTATTACTATGACTGTTTTATTCTAAGATACCTTTACATGATTATAAAATAACAAAATATATAGCTAAATAATAAAGTAGTTTTTATTTATAAAGATATAGCTTCAGATAGAAATATTATCTCTGTAGATTTATAAAGATATAGTGGTTTTGCTGTAGCACACCTTGATCTGCTGATAGAACTCCTTTTTGATTGGAGCTTTGTGCACCAGAGTATGATCACTGCAAATCAGGACATGGGGAGTGGGCTTAGAAAGCGCTTTGGAGAATCACACAATCACAGAATCATAGACTGGTTGAGGTTGGAAGGGACCTCATTATTAACATAATTTACATTATTAACAAATAGCTCTTGAAACTGATAAAGTTCTATGCTGTCCATATGAAGAAGATTCATATGTCTTTGAGAGAGGGTGGCATATCAAGAGCTCAAGTATAGCATCTCACACTATCTTTTTACACAGAAAGCTAATGTTTCTGTTACAGAGCATATATAGTTATTATATTTAACACTGATCACTGAATACTGATGTCCCGTTACCTTTGAATGTTGCTGCACAATTAGCATTTTTCTGGTGTTCTTACTGCACATTATGTCTACTTCTTCACTGAATATGTTCAGTTGTTGAAAATGGCAACATACTGATTTTTCCCTCCAGCTACCCACTGCTGAAATACTTTATAACGTACCCACTGTAATTTGCCTACTCCTTATCAATGGATTCTAGGTGCAGAATTGTGATGGATAGCTATGTGATACCAGCAAATCTTGATTATTATTCTTTTCTAATTCTGTAGCTGTATTTAAGAAGATCTAAGGAAAAAATCTGGCTTTCCTTTAAAGAAATGTTTTGGAAAAAAAACAACGTCTGAGCTTTTTTATATAGTTTATTTTTTCTTATTTTTAAAATAAATATATAAAAACATTTTAAAAATAAATATTAGATATAAAAATATATTTTTTTCCGGGGATTATTCTAAACATGTTTTCAAACAAAAGCACTTTACCTTAAAGGAGAAATCTAATTATAGCAAATATGTTAGATGCAGTTTTCTGCGCGTGAGTCACAGCGATTTCAGTGAAAAGAGACTTGGTTGTTTCTGTTTGGTCACTGAGACAATACTTTCTTCAATGGACACACTGAAAGAAGATTTACACAATTATAACGCTATGCCATCTCTTTGTCAACTTTTGTGAAGAAAATTATGTACTTCTCAACAGCACTTGCAAGATTACATCTATAGTTTACATTTGCTATTTGAACCTTGTAGTCAAAACAGTCTTCTACAATTAGTAACCCACGCTGTGTAGCTAAGGGTTAAATTAAGCAGGAGGCAGGGCAAGGCATCCCAGGCTCAGTGTTTTCAGCAAGGGTTTATAAATAATTTTGTTTTGATATTGCAGTTCTCAGACAGCACCAGGCCCATTCATATGTATCCATTTTTGACAGCCACGCCAGCTAGAAAAGATTCTTTTCCGTGGGTGAAAAGTGGCAGCACTTAGAAAGAACATTACTGCCTGTCAAAAAAAGTAGAAAATCTTGGATGTTCAGATATTCCCTGTCTTTCTTGCCTTGCATGAATGATAGTAAAATGGCCATAAAGAGAGTGGGCAAAACAAATCTCTTTGAAGAAAAAGAAAAACAAACAACAACAACAAAAAACAGGGATTCAGCCTGAATATTCACCCCAACTTGCAGGTCCTAAAATACTACTGAGCATATGTCAATGTTTATCTGTTTGCACCTCGTGAAGGCCTTGGATTTTCAGGGGAAGTAGGGATGGTGAAAGAGGGAGGTAGAAGCTAAGAAGTGAGAGGCACTTACTGACACTGAGGTCTTAAAAGCAATTTAGGAACTGCACTTGCTGTTTCTGCACGATCTCACAAAATTTGACACAAATCACTGAAAATGCGACATAGCATGTCTTTAGGATATTCACACAGATGCTACTTTATTTTTAGCTCTGATGCTTTTTTCTATTAATAAGGTCTCAGCACTATACCATCATAGGCAATGTACACGCACAATATATATATATATGTTTGTAACTAGCTTCTGCTGTTAGATAAAATTGAAAGACTGGTATGTTAAACTGCTAGGATATTACTTTAACTTACCAATTGTAATCCATGACTAGGTATCCCAAAACAGATGTAGTCTATGCATGTTTTAGTGTGTATACATATGTACGTGTGTGCACATGTATAATGCAAGGATGTTTCTCTGCAAAGGAGTAGTGTTTATGTTCTTCTGAGGCCAGAAGTAGTAAGAGGCCAGTAGTAGAAGTAGTAAGAGGCCAGAGAAAGCTGGGTCAGCTTGAGTCAACTTCTTTGTGCCTAGGGCATCACCAGGAAGACTTTCCAAAGCAATCACTTTCCCTGCCTCCTTTTTGCTGTAGGAAACTATATATCACAGACAGATTTAAAAAGCAGGTTGATAAGTTTTCTCTCTTCTTCTTTAGATTCAACAGAAAGCTCACACCTACCAGCCATGGTGTAAAAAGTCTTCTAAAAGACATAGCAGTAGTATATTTGTAGTATATTTGAAATCTTATTTCTTGAAGGTATCACTTGCATCTTTTTAGTGTTTTGAATTGTCAACATTATCTACTGGAACCGTGAGACCCTTCCAAGAGTCCACTAAATCGCCGTCCAGAAGCTGCACAGTGAAAAGCAAGCACCAGAGCAGAGAGGAGACGGGCACCCAGACTGACTGGCTGGTAAAGCATGAGGCTGTCCAGGTGTCAGGCTGCAAGAAGTGCCATAGCCTGACACTTCCTTTGGACGACCTGGGGGAGAGGAGCAGGTGGAATATCTGCACAGCATGGTAGTTGAGCTATGAGAGGAGGTTGAAAGCCTGATAAGTATCTGTAAGTAAGAGAGGGTGAAACAGGCACAGACACCAAAAAGTGCACCGCAACATGTGACTACAGAGTCCATCCCCCAGCAAACACAAGGGGGAAGTAAGAAGCACTGCAATGTATGGATAAAGTCCAGGCTCACAGTGGAAAGAAAAAGCTTTCTCCCATCCTACCTAATCTGGTATCCCTAGCCAGGCCCTGGAGGAGGAAGGGCAATCAGCAGATAGGTAGGCAAGAATCTCTCTCCTCCAAAAATTACAACACAATCAGAAAGGCAAACCTCATATATTGTTACCACAGGTATGAGGGAGAACAGGCAGGTTATAGTTGTGAGCGATTCCTCAATTCAGGGTATAGAGGGTCTGATATGTAGGTGCGACCCTCCTCTAAGAGAAGTCTGCTGCCTTCCTGGGGCCCAGGTTAAGGATGTCACCCATAAACTCCCCAGTCTGGTGAGACCTCCTGACTTTTATCCACTGCTGGTCCTACATGTGGGAGGAGAAGAAGGAGCAACACGCAGACTTAGGGCGATCAAAAGGGACTTTAGGGAACTGGGGCAGACAAATAGGAACTCAGGCATGCAGGTCATATTCTCTTCCATTCTTCCCAGTACTGGCAGTAATATAGAAAGAAATAGGAGGATATGGTCCATTAACTCTGTGGCTGGTGTCATCACCACAACTCTGTTTTTTTTTGGTAACAGGAAGCCTTACATAGCAGCAGACATGATGGAATTTAATGGGATCCATCTTTCTCAAAGCAGGAAGATAGCCCTGGGACATGAGCTATCAGGGCTATCTATCAGGGCTGATTGAGAAGTCTCTAAACTAGATTTGAGATGGGAGGGACGTATCATCAGGGGTAGGCGATCTCCTGTCATGCCACTCAGAGCTGCCTAACTCCATAGCCTGCATAGGACGCCCTAAGCTTGAAGAGGTTAGACGGGAAAATAAGAGAACTTCTAAAGATTCACATGGTCAAGTTCCGTCTGTCCCAGCTAGAAAGAGAATCACACTGCGTGCCCAATTCAAATGCCTCTATGTAAACGCACGCAGCATGGGAAATAAACAAGGAGAACTGGAGATGCATGTATGATTGCAGGGCCATGATCTCATTGCAATTACTGGACCGTGGTGGGACAGCTCTCATCACTGGAATGTGGCCATGGATGGCTTCAGGTTTTTCAGGAAGGTCAGGCCAGGAAGGCAACGTGTTGGGGTTGCTCTTTACGTGAGGGTGCAAATGGAATGTATGGAGCTCAGCATAGGGGAGTACGAAGTGCAGGTCAAGAGCCTGTGGGTGAGGAGTAAAGGGCAGGCACACAGGGACAACATGGTTGTGCGAGTTTACTACAGGCGTGCTGACCAGGGACGAGGCCTTCTACAGGCAAGAAGCCTCACGGTCCCAGGCCCTGGTCCTTAGGGGAACTTCAACCACACTGATGTCTGCTAGGATAATCACACAGCTAGGAACAGACAGTCCAGGAGGTTCCTGCAGAACATTGCAGATAACTTCTTGATGCAGGTGGTAGATGAGCCAGCAAGGGGAGGGGTGCTGCTAGACCTGATACTAACAGAGATAGTCTAATGGGAAGTGTGAAGGTGGGGGGCAGTCTTCACTGCAGTGACCACAAGCTGTTGGAATTCATGATCTTGCAAGGAGGAAGCTGGACAAGAAGTAGAATTGCAATCCTGGACTTTAAGAAAGAAAAGGAAGAGAATGCAGGAAGGCAATGAGGAAGGCCAAGGCCTGTTTGAAATTAGAGTAAGCAAGAGATGTCAGGGGCAACAGAAAAGGCTTCTAAAAATGCATCAGCAGTAAGAAGAAGACTAGGGAAAACGTTAGTCTGCTGCTAAATGGGGAGGGTGCCTTGGTGATGGAGGATGCAGAGAAGGCAGAGTAACTAAATGCCTTCTTTGTTGCTGTCTTTACTGCTAAGGCTAGTCCCCGTGAACTACAGATTCTGGAGACAAGAGAGATAACCAAGAGAGAGGAGGACTTTCCTCTGGTCTAGGAGGATTGAGTTAGGGATTATTTAGACAAAGTGGAAAATAAATCTCATAAAACTATGGGCCCAGGTGGGATGCACCCAAGAATGCTGAGGGAACTGGCAGGGATCATTGCTCAGCCACTCTCTTTGAGAGGTCATGGAGGGCAGGGAAGGTGCTGAAGGACTCGAAGAAAGTCAAGGTCACTCCAGTCTTCAAATCATGCAAGAGGGAGGAACCAGGAAACTACAGGTCGGTCAGCTTCACCTCCATCCCTGGAAAGGTGGCGGAGCAGCTCATCCTAGAAACCATCTCTAGGTATGTCAAGGAAAAGGTGGTGATCGGGAGTAGTCAGCATGGATTCACCAAGGGTAAGTCATGTCTGATGAAGCTTATAGCCTTCTACAATGAGGTGACTGGTTGGATGGACGATGGAAGAGCCGTGGATGTTGTCTACCTTGGCTTCAGCAGGGCTTTCGACACTGTCTCACATAACATCCTCATAGGGAAGCTCAGGAAGTGTGGACTGGGTGAGTGGACAGTGAGGTGGTTTGAGGACTAGCTGGATGGCAGAGACCAGAGGGTGGTGATAAATGGGGCCGAGTCTGGTTGGAGGCCTGTGGCCAATGGTGTCCCGCAGGGGTCAGTACTGGGCCCGATACTGTTCAACTTGCTCATCAATGACTTGGACAAGGGCACAGAGTGCACCCTCAGCAAGTTTGCAGATGACACCAAACTGGGAGGAGTGGCCGACACTCCCGAAGGCTGTGCTGCCATTCAGAGAGACCTAGACAGGGTGGAGAGTTGGTCAGAGAGGGACCTCATGAGGTTCAACAAGGAGAAATGCAAGGTCCTGCACCTGGGGAGGAATAATCCCAGGCACCAGTACAGATTAGGAGTTGACCTGCTGGAAAGAGAGGGATTTGAGATTCCTGGTTGACAAAAAGTTAACCATGAGTCAGCAATGTGCCCTCGTGGCCAAGAAGACCAATGGGATCCTAGCCTGCCTCAGGAGGAGTGTTGCCAGCAGGTCAAGGCAGGTGATCCTCCCTGTCTACTCAGCTCTGATGAGGCTGCACCTCGAGTAGTGTGTGTGGTTCTCAGTTCCCCAGTTCAAGAAGGACATTGAGCTTCTAGAGGGGGTCTAGAGCATAGCCCTAGCATAGAGCCACGAAGATGATTAAGGGACTGGAGCATTTGTCATATAAGGAAAGACTAAGCAAGCTGGGCCGGTTTAGTGTGGAGAAGAGAAGACTGAGAAGAGATTTGATCAATCTGTTCAAGTACTTGAAAGGTGATTGTAGGGACGATGGGGCCAAGCTCTTTTCTGTGGTGCCTGGTGACAGGACAAGGGGTAGCGGGTGTAAGTTGAAACACAGGAAGTTCCACCTCTATGTGAGGAAGAACTTCTTTGCTGTGAGGGTGACAGAGCCCTGGAACAGGCTGTCCGGGTTGTGGAGTCTCCTTCTCTGGAGATCTTCCAAACCTGCCTGGATGCCACCCTGTGCTACGTGCTCTAGGTGTCCCTGCTGGAGCAGGAGGGTTGGACTAGATGATCTCTAGAGGTCCCTTCCGACCTTAACCATTTTCTGATTCTGTGATTCTGTGGTCTCACACAAATGTTCAATTTCCCTGAAACTTCTTTCATTCTTCATATGAGCATTTTTACTTGAATTATCAGAAACAAATGTTAAATTTTCACCGTTTGATTTTCATTCATTACCAAACTGAATTTCAAACATGTTTATAAATAGGTAGTATATGTTTGTAAATATAAATACCTATCTAGAAATGTCTTGATGTTTTGATGAAAATCAGAGATTGATTCTCCCTCCTTGTCTTGACTAAGTCAGTACTCACTGCTCAGTGTAACAAATCTTAAGGTTAACCTCAACACAAGTCAATCAATACATCTTTATTATTCTGTGTATGTGTGCAAAACATCAAAGACTAACTGACAAGAGACAGCTAATATTTCATTTCTAGGACAAGAATCTGTGAAACCTTACTGTATGGTTAGCAGCTGAATCTTAAATAATTTTAATCTCTTCTCATATTTTAATGTCTGAAGAGCTCAAAAGGTTGCAGTACAAACATCAAATGAAGCAGAGAAAATAATTGGAATGCAGGAAAAAGAAAAGGAATACATATACACACAAATCCTGAGTAAATTTGCAGAATTTTTATATTAATCTTTCACTATGAGGACTTTATTATATTAGTTGCCTTTTCTGAATATATGCTTCTAGGCAACATTTACCCATGTCAAGCCATTTCCTTTTCTCATTGAATGAATGTATGCATCAGAAATATCTAGTTTGTTGTAGAGGAAGGAGTCAATCTTAAATGCTTGCTTTCAATGCCCATAGTGTATTGTACATGTATGTACAGTTGAAAGAACATCTTTCTAAATGCATGAAATGCTGCTGACAGATTTTGGCACTTCAAATGGGAATATAAGACAAACCTTGTCTAGTAAAATATGCTCCAATTGTCCACATTAATTTGGCATGTCATTACCATGTTTTCATAAGACAGTTACTCTATAAATAAGTTGATTTAATAACATGAAAAAAGTTTTTCAGTCATATTTAAGTATTTTAAGTGCAAATATTTTGTATTTTCCTTAATTCTCTTACCAAATTTTACTTAAAAGTGATTCAAAATCACATTTTTTCACCTATTTTTGAAGTTAATAAACTGAGACTCGTGTGAAAATAACTGATACAAGAAAAAAAGCCCAGCTCAACTGCTTTTTATAGATTTGTTAAAGATTAAAGATGATGTAGACATAGCTTCAGCTCTTTCATTGCTATCTGTTCCTACAAAGTTTTCTGAAATCACTCTTTAATATTTACTTTGCCATATGTATAGTTAAATCACTTTGAGGCATTAGCAAGGTGAAGCAAATGATTTTCTGATGTCTATAATGGAATTATGCAATTGCAGCTCTAGAAATGGAACTGTCCAGTAATTACGTTTGAAATCACTGGGTCTTTTTTCCATTTACTTGTGATAAAAAATCACAAGGTCATGATAAAAAATCACAAGGTTGTATTTTAGAGAGCTGGAACTTCTACTCCTTAGTGGAATATTAAAGATGGTAGTGAGCATCTAATTTAAAGTAAAACAGATATTAATACTTAGTTTGACTTAAATAGATGAATGCTGAGATACTTGGCTATAAGTTATAAAGAGGGCTATAACCCTCTTTAGTTAATACCTATTTACTTAAAGATATTTCACACACATACACACACATAAATCAGAATTTGTGTTTAGATAGTAAGCAAGAATCGAAACTGATTATTACACAAAAGCTTATTTCAGAGAATTTTAATATTTCATTTTAATTCTTTAAAGATTAAAAAATGCACTTTTCAGAAATTCAGTTGTGATGGTTTGAATTGTTATACCTCTCCCTTTTCCTTTCACACATCTTTGGAACTTTTCTGGTTTCCTCTATTCGGGAGCTTTCTGCTGCTACTCAGCTCCATAAAAGCAATCTGTCTAGGAAGTTTATCCTTTTACCTATGTGCCTGCCTTGCTGTATTCCTCAACTAATTTAACTACTCCTGAGCAGTTAGCTACCTTTTCTTTATAATGGCTGTCTTAGGGTTAGGTATGCAAAACTCATTTTTTTCTGAAAAAGAGTTATGTTTTTGGCTACTACTTTTACATTATTACCTCTCACAGTTGATAACTATCTGGAAGGGGTTGTCTGGACTATAAACAGTTTGAGATTTGACAGATAAGATATCAAATTAATGCCTCCTAGTTTGGCAATTTTGAAACCGTATCTTCAACTGTACTGTGCCCATCCAGAGAGTGCATTATTATGAAAGGTCAGAAATCTGTAACATGATCTGGCCATAGAAAATATGAAGTTTCCCATGAAGCTTCCCAGTAATGAAAAGCCCACTGCAAGACTGAAACTGCAGAAAATTGTCAACAAAAACAAGTTACCTGCAATACTCAGTCAAGAACAGATTTCCATTTTAGTTTGCTAGGGGCAGCAAACTATTTACTAGGTCAGCTCCTAAGGCATGATTTCTTCATTCCTCACAAGATATCCAAATTTATATGCTAAGGCAGAAAGAGAGCTGTTTTTCAATGAACTTACCATTAAACCATCTGTCTCTACTATATATAATACTTTTGCTACTCTCTTGTGTTCTAGTTGTCAAATTTCATAATTCCTGTATCCATGACAGTTATACACATAGTACTACCAGAATACCACAATTTCAAACTTAATTTCCCTCTGTTAGGCACTCTTGTACTCTTGTCTTTGCAGGAAAAAAAATAAAAATAAAGGTGGTATAAATGTCTGCTTATAGCCATTAAAAACTTCAGCCTCTCTTTTAAAGATGCGGCACACAACATGCTGCATTTCACATGAACAGACTGTTTGTTCTCTTAGGCTATTTCCTACTGGTTATGCGTGTGCCACTGAACCACTGGCTGTCCACCTTTCATATTAGTTGCTATGAATATACGCTGTGATGAGTTCAGGGGATAATGCATGCAAATGTATTCCAAAAAGATCTCTGAATCATGAGCAGCATCCATTTTGGATGAAGGAAGCTCAGTATCTACATAGAACTAAGCATGATCCAGATAGATTGCCTATGAGTACCAATTCTGCTGATGCTTGGGAAGGGGAAGAAACCCTAAAAAATGAGAAGAGTAGAATCACTTAAATATTGTTTTAGTCTGCATTTTCAAACAACAAAGGTCTCTCGGTTAGTAAGAAAGCCCTGTATTAAATAATTTTCTGCCTGAGACAAGTAAAAATTTATGTTTAAAACAAATAGATTCTTATAAAGATATGGCATATGAGAAATACTGAAAAATATGTGACCTGCTTGATGTGACAGTCTAGTTTTACAGTGCTGTAGGATCAAGAACTTGGATTGTGATGATTGTATTTGGGAAAATATCTTAACAATCTTTAGAAACAAAGCATTTAGTTAGTTAGAATTTGCCTAAGGAGTGGAACATAGCCGCCAACCCCGCCATCCCATTCAGTGTAAATATTTTGCAGGCTCTTACTTTGATGTAGTCAGTGCAAATCTGAGAGAACTGAAGTTGATAAAATGGACTTGCAGTTTCAAAAATGTCATCCATATCCTGGTAAATTAGTCTGTTATGAGAGAAAAAAGGAGTGCTATTATGGATTAATAACTGAGTAATGGATAGGAAATAGAGGATAGGTTGCCAATTCTTTTAAGCAAAAGTATTATAGTGAGAATCTGTGCAGATTCTATGCAGATAGTAAGACTCTCTGCTCTTCAGCGTACTCTTAAGTGAGCTAAGAATAGCAATAACAAAAGTGACAAAGTTTTGAAAGATCTCAAGCATGACAGTGGAAAAATGATAGATGAAAGACTGATAAATGAACTTTACAATGAATGAGAAAACATAAGCCTGACTATGCACACATGGTGATCGACGTGAAATTATTACCTCTGAAATTACCACTGAGTTCTTGTGGATAGCACTCTGAAAGCAACAGATTAATGCTCAATTCAGCTGACAGAGACAGCTAAATTGTAAAAGATTATTAGAAACAGGGGAGAGAACACAGAAAACTACAGTGTTCACCAAGCAATCACACTTTTTCAATATTACATTCAAATACATTTCTAGTTCTTGTCTAGCTCTTCTTCTATAGAAAAAGGTAGCCATTAATGCTTTAAGACAAGCAACATAATTTTGTGGAAATGTCCAAACATCTGAAGATGGGATATACTGAAGGAATTTTAGGTGAGAAATGCTGAGCCATTTAGAAATATAAACCAGGTTTGTTTTGTGTTGCATTTACTTTTTGTCTACAAAATTGCATTTAAAATTCTGATCTAAAGTAAGTTCTCTCTTTTTTAATGTTGAGCCTATCTGTTATTGGAGGTTAATTGAAGTTAATTGGGATAATATGATGAATTAAGGCAAATTATTTCTTTAGATATCCTAAATCCAAATAAAATGCTGTGTGAAATCATACTTGAAGAATCGGACCCTCAGGATACAGTTGATCGACCAGGTAATCGGCAATAGGTGTTCTGCAAAGGGGAGAAACATTTTGTAAAAAGATAAAATCCAATTTATTTACACACATATCAACAATATCAACAAGAACAAGATAAAGCATAAGATACAGCATCGACAAGAACAAGATATAGCATAAAATGTCCCTTTTCTTATCCTACCAACCAGAAGAGATTCTGGTTGATACTAAATATTTTGTTATGCCAAAGTTATCCACAGGTTTATATCAGTGACTTTGAAAGAAGCACAATATACACTTTTATTCTTTTTAATCCTCCGGTAAACCCTGTTTGTTCTTGCACAAAGGGGCGGTTGGTGTGTGAAATGTTTCGCTAGAAAACTTGGATAGTCTAGGAGACCATCACAGGAGTGATAGTTGGATATTCAAGTTTAGCTAGGGGGAGAAGTGACTATAGTTTTTGAGCAACTTTGGAGATAGTTAAATAGACAACCTGAATGCAGACAAGCCTTCAGACACAGTACAAGCATTCAGATAACAGAAGCAATATATACTGGGAAATTAATATAGCAGGAAGAACAAAGAGATCATTGTAAAGACATGTCTACCCAACGGAGAAGATGATTGAAGATTCAAAGAAGCACTAGGCATTTCAGAGAAATATGTTCCTAATTAGCACTAATTATTTATCCAAACCATCACCTAATCATGCTATGCCAAGCTGTCCACTGAAATGGGTAAGAAAGTATTAAGAACTATCTAACTGAAGATTAAGGAGTCTCACTTGTGAGATACTATGACAATAAAGATAAAATTGTCATATATATCCTTAATGAAGATGTTGACAAAAAAAATACAGTAAACTTATGGAGAGAAAACTACAGACTATATGCTCTTGTGCTAAGAATAATAGCAAACACTGCAGATCTATGTATTAAAGGGGAAATTGAGACTTTGGCCTAAATAAAGACGGAAAAAAATTACATATGGAGAAGAAAGATATCTAAGCTGACATCAATCATCTACAGATAAATGTTGTTGTCATAAAGGCCCCCCCAAACCATTCCAGAGAGCTTCCTAGCCACAAATCTGTCATCTGCGTTCCAAATACAGACTGGGTGAGGGAGGGGTCCAATGCTTGTTTATACACACTGTTGTCCACTTGATAATTGGACTGATACAGAGCTAAATCTAGAATTGTTTTGTGCATGTCAGCCTGATCAAAACAAAACAAATATCACAACTGTGGATTATGATTGCCAGAACTGTTGCTTAGAATGGGATGCCAGAGAAAATAATTACAGTGTGGTTGAGAGTCATACTCCTAGCTACTT
Organism: Crypturellus undulatus; assembly: GCA_013389825.1. Classification (NCBI taxonomy): domain Eukaryota; kingdom Metazoa; phylum Chordata; class Aves; order Tinamiformes; family Tinamidae; genus Crypturellus; species Crypturellus undulatus. Next base: position 29,449 of record VWPW01015957.1, on the reverse strand, counting down.
CCATTTACTACACTACTGAGGGGGAGCTTTTTATATGAAACTATGTTTAGTTCAAAGAGATCAGGATAGTAATTCCTGCATTTGGGATGGTGTTATCAATCAATTAATAGTTTTACTTTTTTTTTTTTTTTAAGACACATGAAAATCATTTAAAAGTTAAAAAAAACTTGGACAAAGATCAAATAGATGTATTTAACACTATGTTCAAATGAGGCGATTTCTCAAGTCAAAAATGCTAATGGTTGTGGTATGCTCTGATAATATCAGTCAAATCAGACAAAAGAATGCTTTTTCACAAGAAAATATGACTTCCTGGAAAAAGTACTTGAATTATGGGACAGAGGAAAAGAATATTAATAACCTTGGACTGGTTTATTATTAGAATCTCTGCCAACCTCAAAAGTGAGGAGGTCTATGTAGTAGTATTGGTGCTGGACAGTAGAGGGCACTGCTTATTTGTTCTGAAGTGGAGGTGGAAAACAGACACTCCTAAGTACGTGTAACTTCTTGGTGTATCTTGACCCTGGGGCCATGCTGGATTGTTGCTTTTTTTTTTTTTTTTTTTTTTTTTCTGTACTGTAATACAAATCGCCAGAAGTTGACACACCTTTCCATTGGGCAGGGCAAACGGGTGAGAAAGTCTGCAGTTCCATGTACAGTTCCATGCTAAGACAACTGGCAGTGTTGCTGCATTTGTAAAACTACACAATTGGGAAACTCTTAACACAAGAAAAACTACACTGTTGATGAGAATTTACATAAATGCATAAGATTATCATCCTACCAGAAAAATGCAAAATTTAGGGAAAGGCCAGACATTTTATTCTAGCGTCATCATAGACACCAAGCAAAAGCATAGATAAGTGATGTTTCCTGGAGAAGGGTTCTGTTTAAAAATGAATATTGGCAGTCCTAGGCATTTGGAAGTAGTGAACTATGAATCCTTTAGGCCAGTATTTAATGTGCTTCTCTCTTTACCTTTATGCAAGGATAATGGAATTCTGACTTGTTTTGTGCTAGAACAGAGACCATATAGAGTAAGTAATCCAATAATTGTAAAAAATATGCTATGTAGACATTTATTTTTCAGTCAGAACTTTTCAGAGACTGATATCCATGATTCTCTGTGAACAGAGATCTCTATTAAGATCTCTTTACCAATTACTTCTCTATCAATGCCAGCAGGTTGAGGGCCCCTACTCAGCTCTAGTGATGTCTCACCTGGAGTACTGTGTGCAGTTTTGGGCTCCTCTCTCAGTGAGAGAGGGATGTGGATCTTCTAGAGAGAATCTAGCAAATAGCGGCAAAGATGATAAGGGTCTCAAACAGCTATCACAGAATCACAGAATCTCAGAATGGTTGAGGTTGGAAGGGACCTCTAGACATCATCTAGTACAACCCTCCTTCTCAAGCAGGGACACCTAGAGCATGGGGCACAGGGTCACATCTAGGTGGGTTTTGAAGATCTCCAAAGAAGGAGACTCAGCATCTCTGAGCAGCCTGTTCCAGGGCTCTGTCACCCTAACAGTGAAGAAGTTTTTTCTAATATGGAGATGGAACTTCCTGTGTTCCACCTCTGTTTACACCCTACTGAGCCACAACTGAGAAGAATTTGGCCCCAATCTTCCTTATATTCTTCCCTCAGGTATTTATGCATGTTGATCAGATCCCCTCTCAGTTATCTCTTCTCAAGGCTAAACAGGCCTAGCTCACTTAGTCTTTCCTCGTAAGACAGATGTTCAAGGGACTTGAACCAGAGAGATTGTGAATTCTCATTCTTTGCAGATATTGAAAACCCACCTGGGTGAGACACTGTGCAATGTGCTCAAGGTGTCCCTGCTTGAGCGGGAGAGTTGGACTAGATGTTCTTTAGAGGTCCCTTCCAACCTCAACCATTCTGTGATTCTGTGACCTACTTGGAAAGATTGCTGGAGTTCGTGAGAAACATACATTGGTGTTGATAGATCTAGGCAGAAACAAAATGCAGTCCAAATGTCCAGAGAGACAGATGTGAGTTCCTTTTCAAACCCAAGTAGAACCTGGCCCAAATGATTTCTCTGCAACAATATTTGTTTCATTAATTTCCATGAAGACTCTCAGACAAGTTCTTTCCATGTTTGGAAACTATATTCCAAATACACTGCTTTAGAGCTAGGAGAAGCTCTTCATGGGCACACACACCTATGCCAGACAACTGTCAGCTAGTTTTCAAGAAAAGTAAAACACTCTGAGCATAATCATCTTGGATTTTACTCTTAGATCTAGTCACGATGACTGAAGTCTCAGATTGACTAGGAATTCTTTTTTTCACCAAAAATCATATCAGTTTTAAAGGAAACATTTTATTTATTTTTTAAGAGAAATTACTTTTGAGAGAAAATTTTCACTATGGACAAGAAAGTACTTATTGGCTCCATAAAAGTAAAGATCATACTGTGTCTGTGGAAGTCATAGATTTAAAGCATCTACAGATCACTTGGTAACACTGTGAGAAGCAAAGGACTTGAGCTTCAGGAACCTGAATTATTGCATGGCTGCTCAGATTCTTTCTATGTGTACTCAGGAACTGATATAATTACAGGAGCAACATCTCAGGATACCAGCATTGTGTGTGACCATTATCTCTGAACTCTCACATGTCCTTACTCTAAACTTTTCAGGTGACTCTTGAAAACCATTGCTGTATAATAACTTCTGTATACCAAAAGTTGGAAGAAAAAGCAGGAGTCTTTGTTCTTATCTTGCCATAGTTTAAGAATATGTATTTTTAAAATACAACAAATTATGAGGTATAACAATATTGCAGACCCTCTGTTTTGGTAAAAAATAGAATTTAATAAAAAAAAATACAGTTATGAAGAAATAGGTCAGCTAGCCTACAATAAAGTAACGTCTGACTAGAACTTTTTAGAATTCACCTATTTTAATGCAAAAGCCTTTCAGACTATCATTTTGAATGATGGAAAATACATTCTTCAGCCTCTGTTTTTCCCTTCTTTTTCCCTCAGGAAAGTTGTTTTTAAGCCTTTACTTTTTGTTGTATTGGGACTGAAATTTTGATGTAGCAAAGGTAACCATTTATACCTCAAGAAGGCTTAAGTTGTACACATTTACTGCATGGCTAGTACTTCTGCTTAGACTCTGTGATTTTTTTTTTTTTGAGGGACAAATCCTTCTCCTTTTCTAGTGTGTTTTAGTATTAATTGTAAAAAGTTATGAGAATGTTGCATAAATGTGAATGGTAAGTCAAAGAGTTGCTATGAGTTGGGAAGCCAAAAAAAGGCATAAAAACAGAGTCCTACTTCTTGATGGAAGCTTTCTGTGATGCTTTCACTACCTCTGAATTTCTGAACTTTGGATGCCAACTTCACAGCAAGGTAAACAGACCGCCACCTGAAACAAAATACTAAGAATGGCAAATAATATGGTAGACAATGATAATGTAATGATTTCTCCATGAATGTGGTAATTTAAATAACTTTCATAAAATACTTCTGTGCAACTGTTCTTATCATTGAGCAGACATATATGTATGTCTGCTGCTTAAACTAAACAATCTCAAGTGGCAGTTACAGGAAAACTGAGCCCAACTTTTTCAGAGAAAGAGAAATTCATTGTGAAGGTAGTTAAGTAGTGGAAAAGGAGGTTTTCAAAACCTGATTTGGTAATACCATGTTTTAACATGATTTAACTTTGATGTTAACCTCACCAGGAGATTGCGCAAGATGTGTTCTAGAAGTATGTTGCAACCTTTTCTGTGATATGTATATCAATATATTATATTATATAAAATAAGCCTACTACGGAATGTTTTTCTGCTGAAAATCCCAATAGGAAAAAGAAAAAGTAGCATGATCTGCGAAGAGTATTTTTTGAATACTAACCTGAACAAGAGAACCTAGGGAAGAAAGATATCCAATTCAGACATAAAAGGCATGAAGAAGCTAGTAAGACATTTCAAATGCTTCAAGGGCTTCAACATCACTTTTATTGTTTTCACTCTGTAAATCGCATATTTATATAAAAAGAAATCCAGACTTGGGCAAGGTAAGACCTTGAAAATCAGTCTGTCCTGACTCACAACCAAACTGGAAGAAATCTCTCTTTTTTCATAGCAGTCACTAAAGCGTTTTTAGTTGAATTATTCAGTTGAATAATTGAATTATTAGAGTATAAATATATTGTTTTGGTTCAGGAGATTTTAAATCTGCAGCTTGATACTCAAAAGCAGATACTCTTTCCTATTTAATCCACCTCTCCCCAGTAAAATAAAAAGTCTTTGAAATTTGCTGTATTTCAACAAGTAAGACTCTTGAACTTTTGAGTTTAAACTTCTATTTATGGTTTAGAAGAGCAAGTTTATATAAATCATACTGTGAATTTTTATCTTCACCCATTTTTAATTGATCAAAAATCTTTTTAATCAGGCTCTTGAGAAGTACTCTGGCTGAATCTGAAGTGTCTGCCATCTTGCAGTGCAACATTACAGCAAGAAACATTTAATGAAATCTTTTTGATTGGGGTAAAATAATAGAGTGTATGTTCTGAAACTGTTGAAACTTGCTACTCACACAGTCTTAGTCCTAGAAGGAATAAACAACAATAATTCAAAAATCTAAAAATCTCAATTTACAAGCAATCAGGACTGAATCTTAAACAGAAGTTCATGTATAGTCTTAACTGAATGCTGATAGTTTATTACACTGCATCTCTTACGAGGAGAATGCATCGTTACTCCAGTCTTCTGTGGAGTGCCTCTGTGAAGACAGCTGAATGATGCTAGATTCAAGCAACACAGAGGTGGAAAGACGGAAGTATATAGTAATATAAATCTCCGCCAAGGCCATCTGTCCTGCAATTGTCAAGGCAGTAGACTGCCTCAGGCTCCTCATGGGCTCTTCATCACTACCAGCTACCTGAATAGTAACAGCTGCTGCACTTTCTTTCATCTGTGTTTGTTTAGGGAGGAGGCAGTATTCCAGCTTGTCACATGCTAATGTACCCATGGTGAGCCATATATTTTTTATCTTTTGAGCCAGGCTACAGTAATACATGTCACATAGGATTACATTTCTATATATAGAAAAATTCCCAATGTTTTAACATTTAAATAGAGTAAATGCATTTTAGCAAGCAACTCTCTTTTTTTGATTAAACACTGGCTTTTCCCAAGTTATCAAATTATATTTGAGGTCTTAGTTCTTGGTCTTCAAAGCTCTCAAGAGAATAGATAAATTTAGCAATATACAATTATAATCATTATAGGACTGGAAGATTACATGAAGAGATCATCTAAGCTTTAATTCCAGAATACACAATCAACCAGACCGGTATTATCACTTCTGGCATAGTTATCTTTTAACTGTGGTCCAAGTTATTTTTAGATCTCCATTACGAACCTCCTGCACTAACTGGGAAAATTCAAGGACCTGAAGTAAGAATGTTAACAATGCAGAGTTTCAGATGAGGTATAGATGTCGATAGGAAAATGTATTTTTTAGAAAGTCTTGACAGGAACTGAGAACTAAGCTAAAAGAACTGAAACTAACTTTTTAGCCTTACAAAAGATTCTAATGATTCCATTCATGAAATATTTTACACAAAAAAAAGGTCGTGGCATCCTGAAAAGTTAATATTTATCATGAACATCTTCAGGTTTCAATATTACTGGAGAAGAAAGGTGATGATAATCGTCTATAAGAAGGCAGTCAACCAAGACCCCCCCATTTAAGAAGTCCTCTTTTTTTTTTTAATAAGGCTAAACTTACCAACCACCTTTAAGGTTGTCATTATTTTCACAAAAGATGGAAGAGAAGAAAGCTGGATCTGTTAGCAGTGTGTTAAATATATCATCAGGGTCCTGTAATTGTCTTTTATTCTTTTGCACCTGTTATCATATACTGAATACTTTCAGTCATCAAAAAATAAAAACAAATCTAAATTTTTAATTTTGAAGACTGTGAAGAAGTCTTCAAGGTGTGACTGGAGCTTTAGCTGATTCAGCAATGTCATTAAAATTTTGAGTCTACTTTTGACAGTGACTCAGGACTATGAACTCTCTTATCTTTTATTAACAATGACACTTCATTGCTATCATTATCTGTTAAATTGATTGTCCCCAAAGCAGAGATAATGAAGAAGTAGAGAGGTGAGAGAAAAAAACACATGGAGAATATGGAGTTAGGAATTATTTCAGAAAAGGAAATAGAGAGAGAAAACAGCATAAGGAAGATAATAGATGGAGGAGAGCCAGAAAGTTGTAGAAGCAGCAATGACTTTAAGAAATGTTTTTAAAGGGAATTGTACTGAGTGTACCAAACTCCTATTTGTATAGGTTCATAAAATTGGAAATGAATCCCAGTTGAAATCTGTTTCAATCATAATAAACTAAAAAATAATCATTAACATTTTGAATACATCCTTTACAAAAATGCAGCAAGTCACATTGCATAAAAAAGGTGTTTAAGATAGGTGATATTAATGAAAAATAATTATTCTTCTAGAATGAGAAAGTATACTGGGGCCAAATCTAGTTTATTTGCCAGCAATTAGAGTGTTGTCATGTCACTGAAATGCTTAAGAATCATTATCGTTGTCACTGAGCAGCGCATGATGATGATTTGGCACTACCCTTACTCCATATATTCTCAGAGGCTACTGGCATCTACAAACAAGACAAACCCTGAGTGATATTTCTACCTAGATACATGTGAGTTTAGGTACACTTTTAACCTAGAGATTAATATACTTATATTTATCAAATCTTGATGGATTTTTTTCCATTAACTTGTATATAATATTTCCTCTCCCAACCTAGTTTTTGGGAGTGTGTGAAAGTCTAACAGAACTCCACAGTTCAGTTGAACATTGTATGAACTGATATTCATTTTTTTTTTTATTTGTGCAATCAATAATTTCATTTGATGTATTCTCATTTGTCTATTTGAGCAGCAGGTTTTCCTTCTCATCCTCCTTGTTCCATTCATGGTTTGATAGATGATGGTCATTCCCTCACTCAGTTGCCCCTCATCTGGATTAAACAATACAAATCTTTTAAATCAGTCTTCTAATAATAATAAATAAATAAATAAAACCCTATTCCATGCACTTTTGCTTTCCTTCCAGATGGCTTTACAGTCTTTCCATATGCTTTTGAGGTGAATGGACACAAACTATAAACTGTATTTAAATGAAGGATTATTTGTGGTGATCGGTCTTTTTTTTTTTTTTCTGCTCAGTCTTCTTTCCTTTATAACTTAAAATTGTTTATTTTTCTACCCACCTATGGGTTTTGCCCTAAGCTTTTCAGAAAACTAATTGAATTAATTCCAGGCTTTCTTTCCTGAGGGGTAACATGAAATTTACAGCCCATTGATGTACATAAATGCTTCAATTTACTTTCCCACATACATTACTTTGTGTTTATCAACTACTATTTATACTCACTGCTTTCTTTTAACTATTAGCCCATAAGAACTTATTTCTATTAAAATATTTACAAAATAATCTTTATGATTTTTTTTGAATCCAGTGTCAATGACTATTTTCTACTTGCTCTTTAATTCTTTGAATAAACTCTAAATCTCTACCTACAAAAGACAAATCATGTCCTCCACATTATGTCATAGCAGTACATGTATTTACTAAGTCTATTTTTATTATAGGTTCTACCAGTTTTTCCAGTATGGAAATCTGACTTTCTAGCCTGAAATTTTACAGATGACTCTCAGAACTTCTTTAGGAACTGAAACTTTACTTGCCAATACTTCTGCACTCAAGGACATTTCATGTGTTAAGTAAATGACTTACTGTAGTGAATTTTTTTTTTCATATTTTCGCCCCTTTTGAAACTCCTAAGTGAAAACCATCTGGTCCTGACAATTTGCTACAGTCCATGTTATTGATTTGTAAGAATAACTGTACTAATTCAGACCAAAGGCCTATCTACTTCCATATCATTCTTGGCCAACACCAGATGTCTAGGGAAGATTATAAGAAGGAAATCTCCTTTAAATTCTCTCTTACCTCCAGTCATTTGTGGTTAAGAGACTGCCAGAGCTTGAATAGTTTGTGCATTTTGTAACTCTTAATGATTTTTTTTCTGAAAAACTTAATATAATTTTAGGAGAAGACTAGACAGATTTCTAGCATCTGTAATATCCCATTGCAAAGAGTACCATGCAATAACTATATAACGGGCAAAAAAAAAAAAAGAGAGAGAGAGAACCAACCCCTTTTTTTTGTTAGTCTTGCTTCTTTCTAGTAAACTTATTTTGTTTCCAAACTCTTCATGCCAATTATAGATTTTTGTAGACTTGGATTTTTGTAGCTCTCTGGAGTGTTGGGTGCACTCTGTCCCCTCATCCAAATCACTGATGAACAAGTTGAATAGTACCACGCCCAGTACTGACCCCTGCGGAACACCACTGGGCACAGGCTTCCGAACAGACCCAGCCTCATTTTCAACACCCCCTGGACTCTGTCACCCAGCTAGTCCTCAATCCACCTCACTGTTCACTCATCTAACCCCCACTTCCAGAACTTCCCCATGAAGATATTATGGGAGACAGTGTCAAATGCCTTGTTGAAGTCAAGGCAGACAACATCCACAGCTCTCTCATCGTCCATCCAACCAGTCATCCCATTGTAGAAGACTATCAGGTTGGTGAAACATGAGTTCCCCTTGGTGAATCCATGCTGACTACTCCCAATCAGCTTCTTTTCCTTGACATGCTTAGAGATGGTCTGTAGGTTGTTTCATCACCTTTCCAGGGACAGAAGTGAGGCTGACTGACCTGCAGTTTCCTGGCTCCTCCCTCTTGCCCTTTTTGAAGACTGGAGTGATGTTTGCTTTCTTCCAGTCCTTCAGCACCTCCCCTGCTCTCCATGACCTCTCAAAGATGATGGAGAGCGGCTTACCAATAACTCCCACTGGTTCCCTCAGCACTCCCATGTGGCCCCATAGATTTATGGGTGTCCATTTTGTCTAAATAATACCTAACCCAATCCTCCTCAGTCTTCCTCTCTCCCGTTTATCTGTCTTGTCTCCAGGTTTATTTTTATCTGTCTTTCCTCTAGGTTTATTTTTATCTGTCTCACCTCTCCTCTCCTCTCCTCTCCTCTCCACTCCTCTCCTCTCCTCTCCTCTCCTCTCCACTCCTCTCCTCTCCTCTCCTCTCCTCTCCACTCCTCTCCTCTCCTCTCCTCTCCTCTTCCTTCTCCTCCTCCTCCTCCTCCTCCTTCATTGTCACTTTAAGTAGTTTTCCCATTAGAAATTAAATTCTTCTCTTCCTCCCTTCACTCCTGCTGCCACCAGTGGCTGAGCTACTGCAGAGTAGTTCTTCGGTAGTAACAATCTAATGGTACCTTAGCCTTTGCCAGGAACAAGGCAAGCACTAATTGTCCTGCTAATTAGCTTTTCCATAGAGGTGTTTCTAGTACTGGAAAGTACTCTCTACCATTCCCTCAGCTGATATTTTGATATTTGTCCAGCCTCTGTATGACTGAAGTCTGCCATCAAACTTGTGTTTTCTTCTGTTGCAGCCTTTCTGAATTCCATTTTGTGTCCCTAGTCACTACGACTACCATGATTTGGTGAAAAATAAGGGAAATCAAATTACTGGCATAACCCTAGTGTGTAAGTGTACACATAAGTGGGTACACTTACTATTGAACTGAACACTGCCCACTGATAGTTGCCTTATGGTTTTTTTTTTTTTTTTTTTGCCTTCAGCATCAAGTTTTATTCTCACATACTTTGGAATTATTTCCTTATTGTTTGTTTAATTTACATCATGTTTGTGATAAGGCCTTCATGTAAAAATGTTCTAGCAGGATGCTTTTGGTTTTTGGAGGCATCTATACATTTGTATCCAGTGAAATCACATTTTGGCCTCTGTTGAACAAGACTGAAAATTAGACTTGCTGCAGCCAGGCTAAATTTTATGTGTACTATTCTTCTGTAAATACACTTTTTTCTTCTTCTGTTCTTCCTCGTGTGTGATTATTATTATTATTATTATTATTTCAGATACAGTTACTTGCTTACCTTGTCAATTTTCTTGGCTAGCAACTAGGAGGGTAGAAGGCAATGGTAATCAAGAACTAATTTTTGGAGGAATAGACTGTTCTGAGAACAGTTACTTGTTCAGTCAGTTACTCTCCCATTTTATATTTTGGAATTTCTGGAAGAAGAATCTTCAGAATCTTCAGAAATTATGCAAATTCCAGATCTGCAAGCATAGACAAAAGTATACTAGTTTAATTTTGAGTTACCAAAGTTCATACTCAGCAGTCGTCTGAGGAAAAGACCTCTATCTTTGATTACCTCCCTGTTGAATGACTGAAAAATGAAAGGGACAAAAATATTAAGGATAGAGAAACTAACAAGCCAAGTAGTGTGAGAGAACTTCTCTGAGAACAGTTGTATAAAGTAATTTAGAAAACAGAAGAATGAAGTAATACCAAGTAAAGAGCTGTTTAACAAAGATGAATTGTTTAGTGCTCTTAATTTAGTTTCATAATGTGAGAACACCAAAATACTCAATTACTCTCAGTTCACTCAAATTTAAAACTGATAAAAGGAAATAATTCTTTGTGTTGTGAATAGCAAATCTGGGGACCCAAATGCTCTGTCAGCTGCTTGAGCAATTTAGATAGATTGATCTGAACTGGACCTTCCTGCACAAGAAAGCAACTGCATGGCTTAGGTCATTATTTGGGATTGGGAATCCACACCTTCAGCAATAGATTCATTGCCTTGGGCTTGCCAAAGAATTGAGGCCAGTGTACTATTCTTCTTTGCAGACTTCAATAATATCACTCACTCAATCGAGTTGAGTATTATAAGCAAGTCTTAGATAAAATCATCACTCCTCATATTGATGAACTATGACTGAATTCCTTTGCAATGCAGTTACTCCATCTCCCTGGGGTAAATATCTATCAATCAGAACTATGTTTGGTAAAAGAAGGAACAGATGGATTAAAATGAATAATTTTACTTACAGTTGCCAAGTGGAAATTTTGAACAGTAAGACTTTCAGATAAGTTCAGCACTGTTGGAGTGATGATCAGGTGTTCTCTTCAGCAGTCTGCTCCATACTATTTACATAATATAACGGACAAAACTGTTATGGTTCCACTGTTAATATGAAAAGTGCCCTCTCTAGGCCAGCATTCCATCTGCGCCCTTCAGTGTTCTGGCAAGGGCGGGTCAAAGGATGTTAGGTAAGCAGGGCTCATTAACCTGATCAAATAGAAGGCCATTCCTCACATAGTCCCTTGTATTAGGATGTATTATGAACACTTCAATGTAAATCTTTATCCAATCATTTTATTATCCATGCAGGAGCCTGTTGTTCATGTATTTATCTGATCTTTTTTGAACTGTCTGCTTCCACAGATTCCTGGATCAGCACATTCCAGATATTTTAAATTAATCTCATACTTAGTGTCTCCCTTATTCACTGCAACATCATTCTTGCATTGCTGCATTTAGGGAACAATAGCTCTGCATTCAGTTTATCTATGCCCATTTGATTTTTAAACCTTGGTCATATACCTTCCTCAGCCTTCTCTCCAAAAAGAGTCTCAGTGTTGCATTCTGTCCTTTTGAGATAGCTATTTCATCACAGAGCGTGATCAGCTGTTGCTGTAACGAACCCTCTGTGCTTGCTAACCAACCTGGTTAGCAAGAGCACTGCCCATGACTTTATGGTGTCATCCTCAGTTCTCCTTTTGTCTTGCAGTAGCCCCACTCTTGCTGCTCCCTGACATCTAGGCATCTTCTGTTATTACTATGAACAGGTTAGTAAGCATTTCAACCACTCTGATGTCTGTTGGGATAACCACAGAGTCGAGCTTCATGCAGAACATTGCAAATAGATAACTTCTTGATGCAGGTGGTGGATGAGCCAAAAAGAGAAGGCACTGCTAGACCTGATACTAATGAACAGAGATAATCTAGATGGAAATGTGAGGGTTGGGTACAGTCTTGACTGCAGTGACCTTGAGATGTTGGAATTCATGATCCTGTGAAGAGGAAGCTGGCCAAGAAGTAGGATTGTAACGCTGGACTTCAAGAGAGCTAACTTTGACGTCTTCAGGGAGGTCCTTGGAGGAATCCCCGGAGCCAGGGGAAGGGGAAGGAAGGCAGATCCAGGACAGTTGGCTAATATTCAAGCAACACTTTCTCGAAGCTCAGGGTTGGTATATTCCTACAACAAAGAAGTCGAGCAAGGGAGGCAGGAGACCAGTGTGAATGAGCAAGGAGCTCTTGGGAAAACTTAATGAGAAAAAGAGCGCATATGTAATGTGGAAGACAGGCCAGACCACATGAGAAAAATATAGGAACATTGTCAAAGAATGCAGGGATGCAATGAGGAAGGTCAAGGGGCCCACCTCAAATTAGAATTAGCAAGAGATGTCAGGGACATCTGGAGTTAACAAGAGAAGTCAGAAGCCTGTGCCACAGGGTCACAGGCTTCTACAAATGCATCAGCAGCAAGAGGACGACTAAGGAAATATGGACCCATTGCTGAACAAGGTGAGTGCCTTGGTGACGGAGAATACAGAAAAAGCAGGTCATGATTCTTGAGGCTGAGTCTAGTTGGAGGCCTGTGGCCAATGGTGTCCCGCAAGGGTCAGTACTGGGCCCGGTGTGATTTGACTTGTTCATCAATGACTTGGACAAGGGCTCAGCAAGTTTTAAGATGACACCAAACTGGGAGGAGTGGTCAACATTCCTGAAGGCTGTACTGCCATTCAGAGAGACCTAGACAGGTTGGAGAGTTGATCAGGGAGGAACCTTGTGAGGTTCAACAAGGAGAAATGCAGGGTCCTGCACTTAGGGAGGAATAATCCTAGGCACCAGTACAGATTAGGGGTTGACCTGCTGGAAAGCAGCTCTGCAAAGAGGGATTTGGGATTCCTGTTTGACAAAAAGTTAACCATGAGTCAGCAATGTGCCCTCGTGGCCAAGAAGTCAAATGGGATCCTAGTCTGCCTCAGGAGGAGTGTTATCAACATGCTGAGGCAGGCAATCCTCCCTGTCTACTCAGCTCTGGTGGGACCACACCTGGAGTATTGTGGGCAGTTCTGGACTCCCCAGTAAAAGAGGGAGGTGGAACTTCTAGAGAGGGTGCAGCATAGAGCAACAAAGATGAATAAAGGACCAGAGCATGTATCTTATGAAGAAAGACTAAGCAAACTTAACCTGTTTAGCTTAGAGAAGATAAGATTGAGAGATCTGATCAAAATGTATAAATACCTGGAGGGAGAATGCAAAGAGGATGGGGCCAAACTCTTCTCAGTGGTGGCCAGAGACAGGACAAGGGGTAATGGGTACAACTTGAAACAAAGGAAGTCCCACCTCTCTCCATGTGAGGAAGAACTTCTTTACTAGGAGGTTGACAGAGCCTTGGAACAGGCTTCCTAGAGAGACTGTGGAGTGTCCTCCTCTGCAGATCTTCAAAATCTGCCTGGATGTGACCCTGTGCCACATGCTCTAGGCGTCCCTGCCTAAGCAGGAAGTTTGGACTAGATGATGTCTAGAGGTCCCTTCCAACCTCAACCATTCTCTGATTCTGTGATTCTGTGATGTGGCCTTCTTGGAAGAGAAACCAGAGAAACCTGCAGAGAAATCTGAATTCACTACCTTGTGAATGTGAAGTTTCCAGTCATGAGGTCATGTGCCAGCTCTTATCTCTACAAGATGAATACATGCATGTGATGTGCTTGGGACAATTCATATGGAGGTGCAGCATTTGACACAAACTCTTTCCAAAATATTATGCAGTTAGGTTTTGGAAATGTTTTAGATGTTCTATTGAAGACACTAACTAAGCAGGTTTACTTCTACAGTTTTTATGAAGGGGTTTGTGATGGAATAACTGTTGTCTTTTTGTCCACATTACCTGACCTCAGAAGAGTTGAGGTTGGAAAAAACCTCTGGAGATCATCTAGTCCAATCCCTCTACTTAAGCAGGATCACCTAGAGCACATTTCCTTCAATTCCAAGGATTGTGTCCAGACTGCTTTTGAATATCTTCAGGGAAGGAGACTCCATAACCTCACTGGGTAACCCATTGCAGTGCTCTTTTACTCGCACAGTAAAGAAGTTTTTTTCTCATGTTCAAATGGAACTTCTTGTATTACTAGTTGTATCTGTTGCCTCTTCCTTCACTGGACACCACTGAAAGGAGTCCTGCTGCATCCTCTTTACACCCTCTCTTTAGATATTTACACACACTGATAAGGTTATCCTTCTCTTGTCTTCTGCAGGATAAACAGCCCCAGTTCTCTCAGCCTTTCCTCATATGAGAGATGCTCCATTCCCTTAATCATCTTAGTAGCCCTAACTGGTCTTTAGATGCCAAAGTGGATACTCATGTTTTAGGGATCACTTGTTTATGAAACTCTTTCTTATTTTGAGTTCTACAAGTAGCCCTTAGTTGCCTTCAAAATGTGGTTAGCTGAAGTGGCACTATGAACATAAATAATAACTTAATAACCACTTCATATAAGCTGTCTTCTTTGCTTTTGAGGAAATATTGTTAAAATGGCCTGCAATAGTAATGACAGAAGTGAGGGAAATGGGTCCTCACTCATCTGTATAGTTGGTCTTAGAGGTCCTATAGTATTCCAGTTGTAGCTCAGGATATTTTATTGTTCATCTTTGGCACTGTTCTGCTTAATTCCGTTTATCCACCTCTCAGGTTTCATAGGGTCTGTTTCATGGCACTGGATAGAGCTCTAAGGAATTCTTTATCATCTTTATCTTTATTCTTTAGTTACAGAGACATAGCTGTCTCCATTAGCCTCATTGGACACTTTTTGCTCTGCTTGCCCTTTCAGCTACCTACCCTTTTGCACTGCCAGGGCCAGCACTCAGTTTGTTACTACAAATTAACTTCTTTTTTTTTTTCCTAATCTGCACACCTTTGCATATATTGACATAATTAACATATACAAATTATAATTAGCATGTTGAAGTGACCTCTTAGATGGATATCTTCTTTGCTTTGAACAAACAGGAAATATGCATAGCCATTTTTGCAAATTCTGCCATGAATTGGATGTTTACAGTCCTCTGTGCACCCTGAGGTGCCCAGAACTGTCAGTGCCCTGTGCTCAGGGTATTAATTGGTGAGTCAATGGCATAACAGCCAATCAAAAAGCTTAAGTAATAAAGGCAGCATTGTATATTTACTCTGATTATCTTACTTTTGCCTAATGAAGCTGCTTTAAGGTTTCTCTTCTGGCAAGCATCCAAAATGCTTTTATCTGCCTCTGTGCAGTGGGCTGCCAGCTGAGACAAAAAACCTCCTTTGTGTGAACAGTCTGTTCTTTTCTTTTTTTTAGTTGCACAGATATGGATGGATATCTTTGTGTGTGCCTTGACTTTCATATGTTGAAGGAGGACTGTAAAGGCATAAGGGTACCTTTTTCATAAATGTTCCTTATTTATTTTTATTTTGATCCCATGAATGGAACTTCCCACTTTGGTAGGAAGTGCACCAGGCATACAGTTTCATCATCGTGTAGCTGTTCTATTTTGGTTAATTTGCCTATTTCCACTGATATTAGAGAGTCCATTGATTATTTGCTCATACACCAGAGCTCTGCATCCATTGGATATCTTCCCTTGACCCATTCCGTCTCAGAATTAATGAAGAGATTTTAACACAACTTTTACAGGAGACATTTCTGAAGGCAGACAAAAAAAAAGGAGAATTCAAGAAATGAATCTGAGGTAGGTTTCAAATTGTATTTTGCCTTCATTCCTGGTACAGTAAGGAAATGAAATGGTGCTGAACAGGACTGGGAGAAGGTGAAGGCAGCATTAGGACAACCTAGGCCTACATTCTCAGATTTTGGGTGAACTAAAGAAGATATAGTTGAGCAGCTGTGAATCAAGATTTACAAGATGATTCCTTCTTCCTTTTTTTATCCTTGAATTGATGTTTAGATGCCAAATTAGGTACTTATGTTTTGGATATTGCTTCTTTTTGTTTATGAAATTTCTTATTTTGAGTTTTGCAGGCTTTCTTAGGAACTACTGGTGTCCAAAGTTTAGCACTTAGTATCTGAATAATGCTATTCTTCAAGTCCACATCATCCCAAGCAGTAAAGGACAGCTATATCAGAGTACTTAAATGGGTTACACTGAGGACTGTGATCATTTATTGGACCTAGGTAGGATCCATTGAAAAAAGCCATGGTTTTAGGACATGCGACCATCCGGGATTCTGATATCATCAAGAATTATAATAATATTGATTTAGGAACATCACTTCTAGGGGTTAGTAGACTCTTCCTCATCCTAACACAAATTTGATTATTCAAGCAAAAATCTTCTCAGAATCTTGTTCTAGCTTTCTAGACTTCCTTCGCTATTAAACCCAAATGAAAATTTCCATGTGACTATTTTCAGTTTTTGTCCAGAAATACTTTTTACCAGTGTTCTGAAAAAAAAAAGGATAGAAAGAACTTTTTATATCTTTTTCTCAATTTTTAATCCCAGTTAAAGCCCATTCTTAATTCACAATGAAATTATTCTTCCATTCTAGAGTGACATAAAACATTTTTAACATAAGTATCTCTCAAAACCTTGGAGAAGTTTTTTATATTACAAATGAGAAAATTACATATAGGAGATTTTACTGAAATATTTTACTGAGAAGATCTAACTGCACTCCTGTTTGTACATTAAGATCCTATTTTCCTTGCATATTTGGGCAAAGAGAATTTAGAAATTTAGTCCTTCTAAATAAAATTGTGCTGGAATGAACTCATTGTGCCTTTTGCATGTATGCCATTTTCAGTGGTATATTGTCACAGTATGTAAGTAGACTCCAGTTTGCACTGGGACAAATACTGTATTTTCACTAACTTCTACATTTATTTTACCTACAGTTTATAGATCAGGTTTGCCTGGCTTTGTAGTTTCCATTAAAATATATTTTAGAGGAAAAACTAAAACCTGTTATAGACAGACAGTAAGTAAAAAAAATGTAGTAAAAGTTTACCTTCATAGTGTAATAACTGGGGTTTAACTTGTTCACCATTGCTTCTGATTAATAAACAAGCCCTCTCAGGGTTATATGTGACTATTCAAAGCTCAGTAACATATTTCCAGGACCATGTTGCCAGGGACCGTCCCATTGCCACACAAAGGAGGAGGGGACCATGGGCAGCTGAGACATTCCCAGCCCCTCCATAGGGCTGGTGCCAGGCTGAAGAAGGATATTCAAACCCTTGGGAAGAGAGTGTGCTCAAGGCCTGGCATTAGAAGCTGTAAAATAAATATGTAAATAAATAACACTAACTTTGAGAAAATGGAGTGTTAAACAAACACAAATTAAGTTGATTAAGAGTGTTAGTGGCTTATTTTTGCCATTTTATATTCAAGAAGGTTTTGTAATTTCTACTGCAATGACACCTGAATTCAAAAATTTTTCAGTGGTTTGGAAGCAGAAGCCCAGAGAAAACCTACGTAAAGTATGAAGTGCCTTTAAGGCAAGTAGGCATGAATAGTGGATTTTTTTGTGGCGGGGTCGTAATTTTTCTCTCTTAATCCAGTTAGGGTATAAAGTACCAAGTTGCCAAGGGAATGAAAATCTGGAAGTTGCTTTGCAAATTAAAGGATAGGAAAACCGAGTAATAATTTCTGGATAATTTTCTCCATGTAAAACTTTTCCTTTTGAAAGCTTTAATCAAAACCAAATAATACCCAAATAAAGACCATGCATCTATGCAACATTTATAACTCACAAATTCACTTACTTACATTTTACATCTCTAGTCCTTTTGATTTGCTTTCCATTTTACTGTCATGTGTGTGCACGTTCAAAGATCTTTCTGTATGTCTTGGGGGCATTTAATAATAAGCAATAATAATAATAACTGCTATTATATATCTATTATTATAGAAACAATTTTTCTTTATTCTATGCTCTGTGACTAACATTTTAAAACAGAGGAGTTAAGATTCTGTTTTATGCAATGAATGCTTACTTAATTAATATGTAGAATAGGCTGCATTTTTACTACTATAATTCCTTATCTAGCCCTCCAAAAGTTAAAATTTTTAGGAATCATAGAGATAAGTTTGCTAAGATTTTTTATAAAGCAGAAATCCAGTATTCTTTTTTGGGATATGCAATGTAAAATATTTGTAGCTGACTTGTGGTTTGAGAAATGTTCATCCACCATAAACAATGTATTTCACTTTATGAAAGATCAATCATATACGCAATTTAGTGTGTGCCTATTCTAAGATACTAAAAGAGCTGAAGCAGGTTCAAAATGGATGTTGTTGTTTGCTCTAGGTAAAACAAATACTTTTTTTGATCCCGTGTGTATGAACAGAAAATACTGTGTGACAATTCCACAGATAAAAGACATATGCAGCTGTTACTCAGTATCTCAAACATGGTACAGTGCAAATAACATCAATTTTGTTTTAGGTCAGTAACAGGTCACGTATTAATGAGTTAAACCTGTTTCACAGTTATGTGCCATATGAAAATTTATCCTCTGGAAACATAACATGGTTGCTGGACAACATGCAACCCATCTGCATCAGTCAGTGTTCTGACTGATCATGCTGGGCTTTGATAATCAGCCCAAACACTCAAATATCTTGTCATTAAATCAACAAAACATTTTACATAAATTCTGTTACTTTACTGACTATAATCCAGAATATACAAGATTTCTTTTTATTTATTTTTTCTTCCATTATAATAAAAAATAAGGCAGGAAAAGGACAAAAAAAGTCAATAAAAGCCTTCCTCCAAATACTGAGAAGAATATAATTTACTTATATCTGCATATCTGTTACTTGAAATGTGACTACCAACTCCAATGATCAAAATGACAGATTCTCTACAATTAAGATGAGATGGATTACAACCCAATATATTGAAAATCTGATTAGAAAAGCTTGATATTCTTCATATTCATTTTCAATATCATAATATTTGTCCAAATGCGTGTTAAATTATTAATTTTAATTCGGGAATGGCTCATTTGACTAAGAAAGGAAGTTTTGGGACTGTATTTGCCTTGTGTGGATCTTTTAAAAAGCATGAAAGACTTTTTATTGCTTTCTTAAATAAAAAAATGATAAAATTTTTCTTGTGCAAAGTAAACATAAGTAATCTTACCACAATAAATTGCCATCCCTGCCTATGTGTGGGTTGGGTTCAACAGGCCCTGCTCTCTCAGTCTCTACTCATAGGGCAGACATTCCAGTCCCCTACCATTTTTCTAACCCTACATCAGATTCTCTCCAATAGTGTGGAGTCCTTCTTGTACTGGGGAATCCAGATTTGGACACAGCACTCCAGGATGTCCGCCAGGATGTCCAGGTCCTTCTCTGCAGTGCTGCTCTCCAGAAAGTCAACCCTTAGACTTTCTATTTCTATTCATTTGAGAGCTAAGGACATTCAGTATCTTTTCAAGAGTATTAAGGAAAAAAAGGAATTAGAACAATAACATTGACTAACTTCTAGATGGAAAAACTGTGCCAACTAAAATATTGAAAAGGCAGAAGTATTCATTAAATAAATGTGTTAGGGACAAAAGACAACATGTTCTAGAAACATTTAAGGAAAATACTAAAAAGCAGTTTATGTGTGAGTTTATGCAAGTAGTAAGACTGAAAAATGGAAGATCTGAGAAAATACACTGTTCAGAATTACCTGCTACTGACTCAGTGGATTTACAGAATGAAGTTCCCATGAATCAAGACAAGAGTCTTTCCTTCCTGCATGCTTTTAATTGCAGTTACATGTGTAGCAACATAATATATGAGGGAAGGAATAATAAAAGAAGCAGGGAGTAAAGTATGTCTGCATAGATGTCTTCTCTCCCCTCCTGCAAGAATTCTTACAAGATTTGTCTATAAATTCATTGGCCAGAGTCTTTGACATTTAATCCAGAATACTGACCACCTATAAGGAAAACCTTATTTCTTCCTACCTGAATGGAAAATACCCTCATAGCAGATTTGTTCTTATGTAAATATAATGTAATAAATAACAGAACTAAAGTTGGGTGCATTGTGCATCTTGGGCAATATGTTTACTGTGACTCGAATGCATATGAATTTGTGCTAATAGTTTTTTACTAGGTCCTGTGCTTACTCAGTAGATGTTGACTTTAATTTAGTAGGTTAAATATCTGATTCAGCAGGTAATTCACATGTTTCAACAGGTTCAGCCTGTGAAGTATCTGATAGTGTTTATTTTGGTTGTTTTATCGATCTTAGGATGAACTTTGTCCAGTTCTCCATATGGCAAATTAATTTCAGTGCAAGTTAAACATTTTGCCAGGAACGTATATTATAAAGTATCCATTTCAATATATTTATACAACCCCTATGAACTTTTTAGCAGAATAACAAGCCCTAGTGAAATGTTTTGTTTTTATATGTTTTTCCTTTATTATCTTTTTTTTTAGTTACAAAATGCATTCTGAACTCTCAGAAAGAAAAAAGCTATTTTCTTTGAGATGTACTATTCTGAAAGGGTGAAAAAAATAAAAGAATATGAGAAAGGTTCGAGTTTCAAAGTATGATGATTCACTCTGGTTTTTAATTCATTTACTTCTTATTGGACTCATAGAAGAAGTGAATTTGCAAGAATCCTTGAAATAAAATACGGCAAAAATAGGAGATTTGTCATGGAAAATTACGTAGAAGAAAGAATGAAAGGAGGAATTGAAGAGGAATATTTGCATTGTTTGCCTAACTAAGAGGTCATTCTGTGAGAGAATGCATGTTACAACAAATGTCTGAATTAAATGTGTTGGTTATTACCAAATATTTACCACGTAGCATTTAATTTACAGCACCTGTACCCATGAATGATGAATATTGAAGAATACGGAAAGGAGCATCACAAATAGATGCAAGCAGCCATACAGTTGCATCATAGCTGATGAAGAGCAGCTTTTTTAAGAGCAACCCCTTCAACATTCAACATCCAAGTAAGAGAAGTCATTGCACTGTCTGTAATACTACAATCTAGTGGTTCCTACTGGTACTACTTCTAGATAGAGAAGTAATTGAAATCTTGAAAAACACTAAATTTACAATCAAACATTCAAAATTCAAACTAAAACTTCAGGTGAAGAAGATGATGTAGTTCTGAATCTTTTCTGAGCTTCTTGCAATTAATTTACTCTGACTTTAATCATGAACTCAGGGAAACAGGAGTTTGCTGGTGGGATCCTAAGTCATCAGAACATATTCTGTGATAGTTAGATAGTTTATTTTTATTTTCATCACACATTAAATCATCTGTATCTGTTTTTCCTTTTGCACATTGGATTGCTAATGAGAAGATTTGTTTGATTTCTTAGTCCTTTCACTGCAGATGGCCATTTGATGTAAACAGTGTAGATATCCAAAAGTGGCAAATAGTCCTGTATTTACTCATACTTCTATAGTTTCTCATTAAAATAATATATATATTGCAGTCTTTCATTGCAAGTCTGTTACCTATTATTTTTTAATTTAGTTTCATTAAAACTTCCTTGTTTTCAAGGAATAAGTGAAATAAATCACATAATTCTGTTAAAGGCCAAGCACAGTTTAGCGAGCTATAAATTAAAAATAGATAAGACAAGGGAGGAGTCAGTATTGAACTACTGTAATGAGTTGCAGTTTTTTTGCTTTTCAATCTTACATTAGCTGGCACTCACTTTTATATTTCATATTTGTTGTACTGACCACACTGAGTACATTTGTATTGAATAATAGAATAAATATAACAAATCTGTGATTTTACATCTCATTTTTTTTAATAAAATATAATAAGTAGGATCTGCTAGACAGGATGATTTCATTTATTTGTTTCAACAGTTTTGAATGATTATTAGAGTATCTTTTAGAGTGCTAAAAATGTAAATGTGATGTTGATGTACTTCTCTGCTATGCTGGAATGAGCTTGGTCTTACTTTTTTTGATGTATGACTTCTTAATGTATGACTAAAGGTATTAGAGGCAAAAAATGCATGAATATCAATCTGTTTCTGTACTCAAAATGACCCCTGGTTTTATTAGTAACGGAGTCTAAGTGACATCATCTTTTCACAGTCATGATCTTTAACCCAGTTTGATCTAAAACAGACTCCTTTGGAATGATATCATTAAGGTAAATCCCTGAAAAGAGAGCAAACCATTTTAGTATAAACCATGTAAGGTATTAAGTTACTGGGAATGATTTCACTAACTTTTTTTAGTATAAAGGACAAACAATTTCAACATTGCAGGTTAATACCAAGACACAAATGAACTTTTTTTTTTTTGCAGTCAAATTTAACTTGTTTTTTAAATACACTGTAAGTCTTCACATCTTTTAAAACATGGCTTATAGAAGTGTCATAGTTAATTCTTAAGTGACCATTGCAGACCAAACTGTATCATTACTCTTTATTCTGTGAAATAGCATTGCACTAAAATAAAAAACAGAAAAAAGTAGCTGTTTTACATAAGAAATCCTTTTCTTTCCTCCCCAATCATTCCTATCCCACTCCATTCCATCCTATTTGTTTATAGTTTTTCTTAAGAACTGTGATGATACTGTGATTGTCATTTTCATCAGTGATTTTTCACTTTAGTTTGTCTAATATAAAAGTCTTTAAATAACTGACTGGAAATTGAAATAATGACTAATGCACTATACCAAAATTACACAAAAACAAGTTGAGCAACTTCACTGTTGCTAGGGTGAACTTTAGCTTTTACTTGATTGATTAGTTTTGTCAGTGTTTTTCCCTGAAAGCAAATCACATACCAATAACATTATAGCAGTATTATCTTGAGCTTAATGCTGACTTTTTTTTTTAGTAGAGTTACTTTTTTTTCCTCTGTCCAGGTGTTTCCAATAATTTTGACTCCGAGATAACTCAATAACTCATGATTAATGTAGCTATCGTAAAGAATATAAACAATCCTGGAAACAGAAATCAAAGTTCAAATATATATGCTAACAATAATTGCTTTTAACAAGTGTAAGGAAGAATCAGAGGAAAACTGGTATTGAATTTTGTGTTGCCAGAAAGAAATTGGCCAGTGAGAACAGAAGTATCAGAAATACAAAGTGCAGAGTGGTAGCACTTTGCACAGGAAGTATCATGAAACAGCCCATGTCAGCCCAGTTGTAATTGGGACTTTGAAGTTTCAAGTGTGAGAAGAGATGAACATTCATCTTTAAAGTGTGCTGAGTCTCAGGGATTGCTTTTAGTTAGAGTAGGAATGTGCAGTTATTTGAAACCTGACCCCAAGGTCTCTAAAAAGTTTGGCTTAGGTTGTGCTAGGACTGACCTTGTAAATTTAGACAGCTGCTAGACTACTGCTAGGAGCAAATTATTACAGCAATTGTGATTTTCATGACTAGCATAAAAGCAAAGGGCACCTACTTAAGACCTAAGGGGTCAACTTTCACATTTACTACATTGCTGAGAAATAGAAGCAGTGAAACCTCGCGAGAATATGGTACTGTGAACAACTTCGAGATTCTGAGTAAAGCTAGAGGGAGAAGAAAAAAAAACTATGTATAGGAGGATAGTTCTTTCAAGACATGACTTTCTCTGATGTAAAAAGTGTTACTTAAGAATATTTTATTTTGGGAATTATTTGGGAAAAGCATTTCATTGATGAGGATGCAGTCATTCCTTACATAACTTGAAAAAAAAATCTCCTCAACAGTTACAGCATTTTTCTAGCATAACGGTTATCCTGAGGGAAAAGAGATCCTTATAAACACACTCTATTACTTTCTATTCTGTCTAAGACTAAGGGACTTACATATTTAGTGTACTGTCATAAATTTCCTCAGCTGCTACCGAAGATAAAAGAAGAACAATGATGATGTATCATCTCACGAAAAATTATTAATCATGAACAAATCACTGATTTATTGTAAAAATACTAACCATCATTGAAATAAGGTAGTACAGGATCCAAGAGATCGTTTAGTATTTTCCCACAGTATAGAAGCAGCAATAGACTCTCCTTGTTATGTTTATGTTAATTTTTCTTAAAAATCATCAGTAATAAAAATCCAGAATCCTTTTACCTAACCAAGTTCAGTATTTCATTTAATCACAACACAAATCATAATAATTATTGTTAAGATTTTAAGTCCATTTTTTGTCTCTGCCCAGCATCTGATCATGGGCTTTCCTCAGAATGTTTAATCTCTGATGGATCCTGAATTTAAAAAAGTATGATAGTAAAACTCAAAGAAAATAAATATTCTTCTTTCCTTATTCACCTTAGTTGTACATGACAATTCACTTACTCTAAAGTCTATTTGGTGCTTTATACATGTCTGAACTGACCAGTGATGGCTTCAGAAAAATGGAGAGGATTACAAAAATACACCTTCTTCTGAAACAATGAAAGCTACTGGTGGTATCAGGAAGATAACTGCAATTTGGAGTCCTCATTCACAAACATTATTGTGCTGGCTACTCTATTCACAAAATTCAAAGTTTACAAAAGTACAGACTCCAGGTTAACCTAGAGAAAAGATCTAATCAACATATATAATATACCTGAGGAGAGGATGTAGAGGATGGGGCCAAACTCTTCTTGGTAGCGGCCAGTGATAGGACAGGGGTAATGTGTAAAAACTGAAACACAGGACATTTCATCACTGTCTCAGGATAACTTCCTTTACTGTGAGGGTGACAGAGGACTGGAACAGGATGCCCAGGGAACTTGTGGAGTCCCCTTCTCTGGATATCTTCAAAACCCACCTAGATGCAATTCTGTGTAACGTGCTGCAGGCAACCCTGCTTGAGTAGATGAATGGGAATAGGTAATCACTAGAGATCTCTTCCAACCTCAACCATTCTGTGATTCTTTAAAGAAATATCAAGTGATATTTTGAAGAAATATTGGTTACTGCATTCAGAGGTCAAATTATTATGAGTTTGTGTATCATATTTAGCAAATATTTTGAGAAACAACATGCTGACAGACCATTTATAGCAAAAAAAAAAAAAAAGAACCTGAGTAAAAGTATAGAGGGTAGGTGTAAGAGAACAGAGATTTTTTGTTTGGTTGGTTGTTTTTTTTCAAGTTTAAAGATAATTTGTAGTTTAAATAATGAGAAGGGTGAATACTAGTTCTAAGGTTTGGTTGGAGGATGGCATTAAGCACTTAGCTGAGATGATTGGTTTGTGTTCATTTAAACAGATGGGAATTTAACTGAGACGATGTAGGATAGAAATGCATTTATATTTGAGTGTAGTAGAAAAAGCTCACCTACCTTAGAGATGGGAGATGAATGGATTAGGTAGGCAACCAGATCAAAACCATTTTTTAGTTACATGAAAGAGAGTAAGTTACAAGAAGAAGGAACTAGAGGAGAACTGAAAAAGGAGAAGAAAAAATTAAATAAATAAGAATAAGGATTAATTCAGAAAAGATCAGCAAAAGTACTGAATCGCTAATAAGAATGTGGAATGGATTTGTTGTTTTTTGTCAATCAACATTTAAAATAAATTATCAAGCTCCTGTGCTGAAACAAATGGAGGTTGGAAGAGTGAGCCAAAAATGAGAAAAGATAACATGGGCAGGGAGTATCAGATCTATTAAGTAGTAGAGTACAGATCAGTTTAGGCCAGAAATAGACCTGTTCACTCAATAAGAATGGGAGGAGAAAATGAATTTGTGTTGGAGAAGATAGCCTAATTATTAGCTATTTCTTACAAAATTTGTTAATGAGACCTGTAAGAGCAACAGCAGAGGCAAAAGGTGCAAGAATGAGCCAGTGGTGGTAGCTGGAAAGCAGGCCTTGCATTAGAAGAAATAGGCAAGTGAATCAAGGATGGAGACAAGTAAAGAACATTAAAAAAAAAAAAAAGAAATTAATTAAGAACAATATTATGTTAATGAAGAAAGAAGATAAAACAGAGAGGAGAGAGTTGGAAGTGGATCATGTGATACCAGGACCTAAAAAATGTCAGAAAATATTGAGAAAAGTATGAAGGAGAGTGTAAGTGGCAGAGTATAATAAACTGAGAAATGAGAAAATGTGGACAGTGAAAAACAAGAGAACAGGACTTTTAGCAAGAGTTGAGCCTGGGCTTCAAGTAAAATGAAGGAAAAAGGATGAGAAAACATAAAGCTCAAGGCATGAGTAATAAAGATGGAAATGCTGGAAAACAAATGAGAGATGTTAACTCCCAGGCGTTACTGGAAGGCTTTCTGTGTGTGGCAGGTGACAGAAACATGGAGTGAGAGACTTACATAAGAATCAGTGGCAGTACTGTTCAGAAGAGAAGAAATAATGTGAACTGAAGATGAAGTAATGTTTGGATCATCAGGCAGGAAAGTAAGCCAGTTCTTAACCTGAATTTGGTCAAGAAATATGACAGAGGAAGAAGCTCAGCTAGAATGTAGATTTGCTGATGTCTTAAAGATACAAGGAGTGGGTGGTTATGAAGAGGCAGTAGCCATGAATCATTTAGACATAGTGTGAGTATTACCAGTTACTTAAAAAACAAAACAAAAAAGAGTCTGGGAAGAAGGATAATGAGTGGAGTTCATTCATGGTGGTTGGAGGTGTGGTGACATGAGCAATCAAGGGTTTGAGGAAGACTTTATTAGAAATGAATTCAAAGGAATATGTGCATTAGGAGAGTGGCTGTATGATGGTACAAGAAGAAAGATCTGGAGGTAAAAAAAATTAGTTTCAGGTATTAGATCATAAAAATATTCCTCTAAAAATGGATTCCAAGCAATGCATTCATGTGAGGGAAACCAGCAAGTTTTCTCACATATAAGAAATCACGTATCAATATGGGTTTAAGTTAACAATATTTCTTTTTTATAGCAAGATATCTATTACTCTTTAGTTATATGTCCCTTTTACTGAATTATAATACCTTCTAAAAATTTTAACCATTTGGACTAAAATTTTCCATGGTTCATGGAAATCTGCAGGCTTGATATTTTATAAAAAATGGTCAATTTCAGTAAAAATAGCATAATATGAATGAAGTCAGGGAAAAATGTGAGAGTTAGTTGCATTGAGTTTTAATTGTCCATTTTTGAGGAATTTTTAGTGTTTGAAAGCTTGCAGCAGAAACTTGAAATTTGTCAAGGAGATCATGTTGGATGAGAGAGGGACTTTCTCTTATTCAAATCCCTACAGACTTGAACTTACAATAAAGATTTGAATTTGCCTTCATGCAAATTCAATAGTGACCTCTGCAATCATATTAAGCTATTTAGGTACATTAATGTAGTCAGAAATTCTTTTATGTACTATGGTGTACTGCGACTGTTAGTCTCCTGAAGCTATGTGGAGTTAAATAACACATTTGGAAGAATTCTAGAACTGGAAACATTCCTATATCTCCTTTCTTAGTCTCTCTCCGAGCTTTCAACGGTCTTTTTAAATGTAGTTAAAGAAACAAACTTTTCCATTTTTTTTATTCTACATTCAGTCTGAAGTCATACTTCTCTATAGTACTGTTTCCTTTGTGCATTAAAGGGTTAAATTAATCTTGAAAATTCTAATAGTTTCAAAAATTTGAAAAACTAATTTTGCTGTCTTTACTCGCTCCAGGTTAGAGTCTTTATTTTCACTTCTGTATAATTCAAATTTTCTATGAATATCCCGAATAAAGATTATGCAATTCAAAAGTCTGCTTGAACCAACAAAAGATCTGAGATAAGTTTGGGTGCATATCTGTCAAGATGAGAACTTTGCATGTTTGAGGAGCATGTATATGGGATGGCGTGATAGCATTTTCCTGCTGACTTCAGGGGTAGAACTCACTACTTAGTCATTGGGGTTATTCAAGTTAACCGCTACAATGTGCTGTTTCCTGACTCTTTTCCTTTTAAAAATGAGGAAATATCTTTGTGAAGGTTACCCCTCCCTTCCACTGATGAAATTACCTATCTAGTCTTTAAAAGTATCTTATATCTGTAAGTGACAATAAGTAATGTGTATTCATATTCTGCTGTTTCTGACTGGCACTTCAGACAGAGTCCTTTCACTCTCATCTCAGACGTGTAACAACATTGTTCACTATATTTTGGTTGTCAGTGCACATGAAAGCCATTCCTAGCAAAATCTGCCATGGAGCTGGCAGTCAGAGAACAGCTGACATCAGGCATAAGTCCTTATCTGTCAGTGCTATAGCACAGTACTGATTGCAGAACTTAAAGTATTGCAGTAGTAAAGTTTCGCTTGCTCCGCAACGAAGTCGCGACGGCCCAGGATGCATGCTATATGTAAGCTTTTATTGATCAAGTAGGCACAGCACTCCAGACCCCACGCTCGCGCGTGCACATATGTGCGCACCTCCCTCCCCGCTGAGTCCGTCTTATATACTCTTCATCCTCATCATGGCTGCACGGTGATTCCTGATTCGCTGTTCCACTCAGTGCTTCTTCATTAACGACTTCCACATCTTCACGTCCTTTAAGTTGTTTATTTGCTGCAGTCCACATCTCTCCAGATGGTTTCAAGGACATGGTAGCCTGAGAAAGTTTTGGCACTCAGACCAGCTGAAGGCCGTCTCACCAATTCTCAGTTCCCACATCTCCCCCTTTTTGTTTTTCTACAATGAATGCTGCGTTTACCATCCGCTGCAGGGCCCTTTGCAGACAGGATAGCAAACAGGGCAGTATTGCTAATACAATTAACACCATTCCCACAACAGTCATTCCCATTTTAATCCATGCCATCCTCCATCCTGGAATCACCCAATTACCCAGCCAATCATTAAGCCATTTTGATCCATCATGTTCCTGCAGGTGATTCATTCTGTCCTTGACGCAGGCCTCCACATCTCCCCCTTCTTTATTTAACTACTGCACTGCCATAGCTATTTTTACATGATCAATCAATCAATAACTGAATACATAACAAGAAGCAAAGCAGACACACTAGCAATAAGCAAGATACTGTTAGTTCAATAATTAGATACCTTACAACTTGCATTGACATGGCTTAAGCAAAAGCTTGTTTAGTTTCTCGTGTCCTCTTGGTTATAAGGCCTTGCTTGCTGGACCAGGGCCTATGCAGTGTCAGGGTTAACTGACTGGTCATTTCAACATCTTNTTTTTTTTTTTTTTTTAATGCTATAGAACGTGTTTAACAATGAATTGCATAGCAGAGCCGTATCCAGCTGGAAGTCAACTCCACGGCTGTTCCATAAGTGTGGCATACATTGTTGGTTAATCTGTTTCTTCAAACATGACTTCACCCGCATTCGCTGTATTGCACGCTTAATTGATTGTACACCACAAGGAACTAAACAAGGAATAAGAGTCATACGGATGATAATTGAGGGTCCAACAGTCTAAAAAGATAAAGCCCATTCACAAAAGTTGATGTTTCAGACCAGGTGTAGTGGATAACATCCTTTTCAGAAGGAATTGTGACAGTAGACAGGTAGATCTGCA
>VWPW01015955.1:657364-697241 GCA_013389825.1 Crypturellus undulatus | reverse complement strand
GTCCCTTCCAACTTTAGGCATTCTAAGTAATTTATAAAACTCATAACTTATCCATAAACACTTCTTTCATTTTCAGTAAACATTAAAATTAGTCACAGCAATTCTTTTTGATGGGGCTCTTGCAAATGAAATATTAATTCGTAGGTTAATTGTGGATTAGATGAGTGAGCAGTGAGGTGGATTGAGAACTTGCTTAGTGGCAGGGCTCAAGGGTCATGATAAACGGGGCCGAGTCTAGTTGGAGGTTTGTGATCAGTGGTATCCTGCAGGGGTCAGTACTGAGCCCTGTGCTGTTCAACTTGTTCATCAATGACTTGGACAAGGGCACCCTCAGGACATTTTCAAATGATACAAACCTGATTGGAGTAGCCAACGCTCCTGAGGGCTGTGGTGCCATTCAGAGGGACCTAGACAGGTTGAGGAGTTGAGCAGAGAGGAGCTTGCTGAGGTTCAACAAGGAAAAGTGCAGGGTTCAGCCCCTGGGGAGGAATAACCACAGGCAACAGGACAGATTAGGGGTTGACCTGCTGGAAAGCAGCTCTTGGAGAGCGATTTGGGAGTCTCGATTGACAACAAGTTAACCATGAGGCAGCAATGTGCCCTCGTGGCCAAGAAGGCCAATGGGATCCTGGTCTGCCTCAGGAGGAGCGTTGCCAGCAGGTCGAGGGAGGGGATCCTGCCCCTCTACTCAGCACTGGTGAGGCCGCAGCTGGAATATTTGGTGCAGTTCTGGGCTCCCCAGTAGAGTTGTAGAACTTCTAGAAAGGGTCTAGTGTAGAACTACAAAGATGATTAAGGGACTGGAGCACCTATTGTATGAGGAAAGACTAAGCGAGCTGGGCTTGTTTAACATAGAGAAGAGAAGATTGAGAGGGGATCTTATCAACATGCACAAATACCTGAGGGAAGAATGTAGAGAGGATAGGTCCAACCTCTTCTCAGTGGTGGCCAGTGACAGGACAAGAGGTGATGAGTGCAAGTTGAAACACAGGAAGTTCCATCTCCATGTGAGGGAGAACTAGTTTACAGTGAGGGTGCCAGAGCCCTGGAACAGGCTTCCCAGAGAGGCTGTGGAGTCTTCTTCTCTGGAGACCTTCCAAACCCACCTGGATGCCACCCTGTGCCACGTGCTCTGGGTGTCCCTGCTTGAGCAGGGGGACTGGACTAGATGATCTCTAGAGGTCCCTTCCAACCTCAACCATTCTGTGACATGAAGTAGCACATGAAGAATGTTGTACTCACTTGTAATGTTCCCACACAGAGATCTTTGAGTCATCAGCTTCCAAATGCACCAACTGCTAAAAGAAACTTCAGTGATAATAGCTTAAAAAACTCAGCAATTGCTTGCAGTTCCCACACAGTCGTATTTCAGATAACTATTGTTATACATGAATAAAGTGTAACAGTCCATTACTAAACAATGCATGAATCATAGTGTACAGCAGATCATGTACTGGGAATTGAGTTAACCTTAAAAGCTATTTGACACTGGAAAACTGTGCCACATTTAAATATGTCACTGAACTCTCATGATTGCACTGGTATTACAATTCCTCCCAGAACTTTAAAAACAGGTCTTTAAAAATACCATAAATTAGTCTGCAAAGCTTGTAAACAAAGAAATAGAAACTTCACTTTTCAAATCAATTTCCATTTAGTGAATACTGCCAGTTGTGATAATTATGTGCTAGGCACTTTCACCTATCACAAACAGCTGTTAGAAGGTAGAGGAAGATATATGAGTCAATAAATTACTTATAATTTTTTCAGCTGGTCCTGGAATTACCATCTGTACAATTACTGTATGGATGGACCTTCAAATAGTTGGGAATTGAATAGGTATACAAGTGAGTTAATCTGACAGCAAAGAGGCATAACACACTGATAATGAAAAAAAGAAAAGGAGCTTCTGTTCTGGAGGATAATTTTATATATTCAACTCTTTTTCCAGAGAGGAGACAAAAACAACATTTTTGTTGAAAACAATCTCTAAAAATGCTGGTTTTGAAACATGGTATCGATTTGCATGATAGTTGTTAGAACTGCTTCATTACAGTACTGTTAAAAAATTGCTAAAATGAAGTGAAGCAATCTTTCACAACAGTCATTAATTGTGCATTTCTCATTTTCTGAATTTGACCTGAAATCATGCAGTATCATTTGCTGAAAGGTTCAGCTTTCACATCTATAAAGGAAATACACTTTTAAATGTTTCATAGTGAATGCTGGAAAGTCAGATTCTATGCCCTCCACTTGGGCACCAAATATCCCTGAGAGCTCTTGCCATCTTTTTTTTCTGTCTCTAGTGTCTCTAAAATAGGGAATCTCATCAT
Source organism: Crypturellus undulatus (assembly GCA_013389825.1). Taxonomy (NCBI): domain Eukaryota; kingdom Metazoa; phylum Chordata; class Aves; order Tinamiformes; family Tinamidae; genus Crypturellus; species Crypturellus undulatus. The sequence continues at coordinate 694,908 of VWPW01015955.1, read as the reverse complement.
CTCTCCTTTAATGTTGTGAAGATTTACTAATTTTTGTGAAAGACTATCAATGAGAATAGAATGTACTGAAAATCTAGTTTTCCAATTTTTTAGTTCTTGCCCATTCTTTATTTATGCATTTTTTCTCTGTGACTGCCTCCTATGCTCTCCTACACATCCCAGAGGATCATCATGATAAGTACATTCAGGAAGCTGTCCAAAAATTATTCTCCTGTTCCCTCCCTAATATGTCACCCAATTCTCCCTTGTCTTATTTGGTGTCTAAAAAAAAAAATAAAAAGTAAACAACAAAACATTTTTTACTCATTGATTTATTGTTCCATCTTTTACATTTCTTTTCTTTTGTATGGGCTCCCACTTCTTTAATCAACCAGAAAGTGGAAGAAATCAAAATATTTCATGTGGGTGTGTAAGCTGCCACATTGAACTCTAATCTTGATTAGAGCCTTTTGGTTCTACTATAAAATATAAATTGAACACTATTTCTGACAGTAAACTGCCTCATGTATTAGCATTGGAATCTTGCAACACATGCAGCTTAGTTTAATTGTGGCTTCATCGATTTCCTGCCATGTGAGAATTAAAATAAAGAGTGTGAACAGGGAATACTGTTGTGTATTTTCTTATTTTCCAATCAGTTTAATAAATTCAGGTTTTTAGCAGATGTCTTGAAGACCAATTTGTAGAGTTTCTTTTTAATTTACATAATTTGTTTACAAATATATAACACCCTCAATATTTCAAAAACCATCTGCCTGTATTGTTCCTCTTTATAAATTCTGCACAAGTTCTTTCCATGTTGTTCTTGTTGAGAAGGAGGCCTGCAACCCAAAATGCATCTTGAAATATCAAACTGACACACTAGCTATGGTTAATGACTTCTCTTAGACAGAAGAGAAAATGTTAGCTACTGTATAGTAAAATTGATTTTTAAGCATGTAGGGTCAGAATTACAGAGTATATAATACTCTGGATTTAACAGTTACACTGAACAAATAAGCAATTATCAGGTTCATAGAAAGGGTTTAGAACAGATTTGCCAAGCAGATTTTATATTTGTCAAGGAAATAGTTATTTTAGAAAATAACTAAATCAATATAAGTTTCAAAAACATAAATTTGAAATTTTCAGGAAAATTCTGAAAAAATATCTGGAAGAGAAAACAGACAACAAAAATAATGTGCAATTCATACATTTTAATTTTTGGTAATTCATATTGCCTTGAATTTAAAACTGAGGAAACTCTTTTAAGGAAAAATACTTTTTTATTGGACTAGCTAATGTTTTAATTTTTATTTTTTTATTTAAAACTCATATCCAGACATTAAGCACCAAGAAATGTTTACTTGTATTACAGTTGAATACAAGTAAGTCATTGTATATCAGTTAGGGAATTAGAGTTTGCCATGATGAGAGTATTTAAAAGACAGATAAATTAGGCCATTTTCAAACATCAAAACAACTGTGGTTCTTATTCATTAACAATACACATTGTCAATGGCTACTTCTTAATCACTATCAATCTTTATCATTGAGTACAAAGTTGACTTTACCAATTAATATTGTACAAAGCAATGAATGCTGAACAATCTTATCCTAAAATAGCTTTCAGTGTATAGTGCCAAGGGATAGATGCCAGCTGAGGTAGCACTGATGACTGCAATGCATTGCTGGTTCAGCCAAGGATGGTCCCAAGGGAAATCAAGAGCAGCTCGGTCTGTCTTTGTTCTTCATTCTCCCACCCTATTCCCCCCATAGTCGATGTTTTATGCTCCTCTGGCCTCTTCCCCAGAAGAAAAGCAGTGGCCTCATTTGCTTTTGATACATTATTTTGGGGATGGGGTCTTGCACTGATTTAACACATTCTACAACCTTATTCAGTTTATAACAGAAACCCTTACTGCCTGCTCTCCTTAGCCGTCCTCTGCCAGATTTTACTGCTTGCACATGATTTTTCCGCCAACCAGTTTGCACAATTATGCCAGAAGTCTCCAATAGCCCGTTTGGGATTATGGTTATTATTTCTACAGTTAAATTTAGCTGTGTTGTGAAGTGTTATTAGTGGTAATACAATGTTACAAAATTTTTAGTTACTATGACCAGTTATATTGTCTTAGTGAGTTCATGTACAGATACAATGCAAGCAAATATCAATTATGTCTTTTTTAGTGTGCATCTACTTTATGGGTCTGCTCACTGTCTACTTTATCTATGCTTGAAAAATACTAAATTTACCCAAGGTTAATCAAGACTGAATTTATCTCTTTTTCTTTCATCACGTTGACCAGACACTTTTCTTGTTTGGTTCTCTAATCTATTTTTTCCTCCATGCATAGCCAAAATATCATATTTTTCAGGCAAAGGCCATCATATAAGCATTCTAAAATAACTCTTGGTCTTACTCATAGCTAGATTCCTACTCATTTGGCTTTTGACTCTAACTCTTCTACTGGAAACATGCAACTCAGAATGTCAAGGAAATTCCTGAGCCAGTGCCCACTCCCTGGTTATGACAAAGAATCATGTTCATAAATCTCCAGTATCCCATCTTAAAAGTAATCAGATTTTTTTGAAGGTCCTGCAGGGAGATTGTTCTAAAACCACAGTATTCTGAAAACCTCCAATATTTGTACTACATTCAACCATTGTGAACCTATATATTTCCAAGACTGTGAAGTAAGAACCTCATAAAGCTCTGTAGCTTCTTGGCATTTACCTTAGCTTGCTGACTCTTCCAAGTTCCTGTAGTATAAGTTTTCTCTCTCTTGATTACCTAATTTCTTTGTAACTATTCTACTTTGAATTCATCTTTCCTAAATGTATGCTTCCACTATGTGCATCCAGGCAATATTAGATGGGAAGTATATCTTCCTGTGGCTCTTTGAAGACCAAGCAGTTGTTCTGCTGTCCAGGACCTTATGCTTACAGCTATGCTGGTTAGACACTGCATGTAGCTGTGCACCCTCAGACCCACCGGTTCTGCATCATTTCTGAATGGTGGCACTAAAATTCTCCACTCTTTATGAGAAATCTCTCATTTAGTTTAACCTAGAGTTAGAGGTATGCCAGGAAATTGCTGTCAGGATGATTTTCTGATGAAAGAAAAATGGCTTTTCCTCTAATGTAAAAATCTTCCACAGGGAAAAAAAATATATATATATATATTTGTGTGTGTGTGTGTGTTCTTTACTCTCATGGTTGAAAAAAAAAACCTGCAACTCTTCATTTCTCAATCTGTCTTGCAGAGTAATCAGGAGATATTCTGATTGTCTAAGGATGCCAAGAGGGTTGTTCTGCCATTCCCTCCACTACATTTGTTCAGATATAATTTTCTTTTCCAGTAGATAACTACTGAAATTCCTCTCTCTTAATCATGACATCTCTAGTAGAACTCTAATTGTAAGTGTCATTCTCTGGTCTATACATTTTCACTGAAGTCAAACCCACAATTCTTTTAAGTTAAAAAGGCTAAAATGTAATGCTACCTTTTTTTTTTTCTATGCTAATGCAGTGCAAATGTTAAAAAATCAAATGAGTTTCAGTGACTAAATGGCATCTGCCTGAATTTAGTTAAAATCAGAACTCATATCCAAAAATAAGACCGTATTTTCATAATATGAAAAATGATTGAGTCTGCCATCTGAGTCAGAAATTATAGGAATATAAACTCTTGGGGTTGTTCTTCCTGATTTCATATGCATACGAAAAATACTTTGAGAGAAAGATCTGTCCTTATATTTTAGTCCCTCACTTTTGATGCCTTCCAGAACCGATGCAGAATTTCTATAAATGAGAAGTAAAAATAAAAGAATAACAAGTAGGAATTATTGAAGAAGAGAAAAAGCTCAGATTAGACACTATATGTTTTAATCAAAGAAATAGATTTTTTTCTTAACCAATTTAACCAGTTAAAGCAACAAATTTGAGGACTGATGAATTTTTTAGATCTAATTTAAACTTGAAAATAAGAGAGAGCAAAATCTGAATTCTCAGTGTCTGTTTCTGGGCAAAGGGAGCCTGAAAACTTAAAATACTTAAAATCGAATGCTTAAACATATTCAATTTATTACTGAAATACAGTTCCATTTCAATAATTGGGTAATACTTTATTTGCTTGAATTTCAAACTATAAATTGAGTTAATTTCAAAACAAAATTGTCCAAAAAATCAAAAATGAGATATTACCTTTTGAAAATGCCAAATAGGCACTTCAATAATTGTTAGGTCATCATTTTTTTATGCAAAAAAACATTTTTTTCAGAAATGACCTTTTCTCTGTTTTAGATTTATTTTCCACACACCACACTTTTCTGATGGGAGAATCTATAGACTGGTAGAAACCCCTTGAATTTCTGTATGTTATAGTTGTATTTGGAAGGTAACCACCACTCTTTACTCCTGTGATCCTGAGCAGCTCATAATAATCAAGCATCCTTTGAGGGTCATGCATTATATATTGTTTGAATGTGTTCCTTCCGGCATATGATGGCCTTGACTAGGCTGTGAAAATGAATCAACATTATCAATTATGACTCAGGTTCTGGTAAAACTGGAACGATAGTTCCCTAATTTCCTACTTCACTGTCTGCTTAGGTGGATTGTTCTTTGAAGCCAAGCCTGCCGCTTGCTGTTTCTTCTTACTACAGCAAGTATCTGTTTTTGTCTATTAGAAAACATTATTAATTATAACTATTATTTCAACCAAATAAAAACAAACACACAAACAAACGGTGCTATGAAATATAGCTATTTGAAAAGCAGTTATGGAAAACACAAACATTTATCAGACAGGAGGAGCTGAGCTTAGCTGTCATTACCTTTTTTATTTAAAAAAAGTGGTATAGGGAAATTATCTTTCTGCATAAAGATGTCATTACTCTTCTAGGATATAAACAGACTGCCAAAGCAACTAGCACACATTTGTGATTCTAGAAGATAACTTTGTATATGGTGAAATATATCATTTTGCTCAGCAGCTTTGAGTTAACTGATACTCCAATTGATCCAAAATCCTTTATTCTCTGGCTTTCTGAACAACACATTCTAAATTCTGAATACAAAAGAGATGTTTCTCCATTTTAAAAGATTCTTTTTAAATTCTATATAATAGGATAACAAACATGTTATATCTACACTCAGAAATGTTTAATTTCTAGTGTCCTGGAAAGGAGAGTAATTAATAAAAAGAGCAGGAACAGTGCCAATGACTCAATGATTCCTTTTTTTTTTTTTTTTTTCTCATGATCTCTGAGCTGCAATATGAAACATGAATTAAAAAACACAGCATCTTTCCAGTAAATGTTTTTTTTTTTTTTTTTGGTCTTTCTGTGACGTGCAAAATGGCAAACTGGAATATCAATAAGTCTTCAAAATCATTTAAGTGCTTGTCATCAAACCAAGGATTAATTGCTTCACAGTAAACTTGTACACAACATATAGGTTCCAATTCTTTGAAACACACAATGATCTTACATCTTTGAAAGGTGCCTAGCTTGATATCTCGGGAGACTGAAAAACTGCGTAGCCATAAAAAATAGGGACCATAAAGAGAGCAGCTTGAGTGACTCACATCTTTCTGTCAAGTCACCTCTACTCCCAGTGGCAACTACTGCTTCTAACTTTGAGGGGCCCTTCTGCCTGCCTCAGACATAAACTCTTTGCCCCTGGCTGCAAGCATTTCTGGCAACGAATACTGATGGTGTTCTGGAATAAAGATTCAATGTTCAATAACTTTCTGTGTGCTGTCTTTTCAATTACTTTGCTAAAACCACTTGATAGATAGGGAGTAAAATAACTTCTCCTGTTTCAACTACTGCCTCCATCCCTTGACTCTTTTTTTTTTTCTGTATGTATAAAAAATGCCCAGAACCAGTATATTTATGTGCTTCTCACAGCTGCTTCCTTTGCACTTTCCTCTTATATTTCATAAATTCCTTACAATTTCATTTTTTCTCTTCTTTTGCTGTATTTCTATTCCAGATGAAATAAAAATGTTGATATTTGAACCGATAATACCAATTTGTATAAATAATACCAGAACACGAGTAAGAAGACAATTCTAATTCTCACCAGATGAAGACAAGTTGTTGAGTTTGCGTCATGTCTGGTTCTTGAGATATAGGTCCAAACTCGGCAATCATAGGATGCTTAGTAAAGTGATATGCAAGTTTTTACTAGTCTAACAATGTCCAGATTTGGCAATTGTTTTTTGAATACATCAGTCTTCTTTTAATTAGCTAAAATGGCAATTTAATTAAGCATGGGAACATACTTATCCTATAATGTACTAGTAAGAAAAACTCCTACACAAGCTTCATGAATTCCAGAACTTGATTTAAGATTTCTTGGACATAACAAAAGTGCACGGATAAGAAACTGTTCTTTTTCATGCAGCTTCACCCTACTTTAGCACCTGCATGTAAATAAAGTATCTTTTTTTAAGTTGGCAAAAAATATTTGGAAGAATTCCACCTCAGTACTTGAAAATTACAGGCAATACTTCAGATTCCCCAATCATGTCTTGTCCTGTATGAGTGATAAATGTAATGCTGTCTCTAAATTGTCAAGATTGATCTGTATGATACTTGAAATATGCATACAAGCTTCACATGATTTTTCATGCAGCAAAAGAAATCTCAATTTAGTAAGTATTTCTGAGGTTTAAATATTGGAGTTTCTCTGACAGCTTATTCCCAGTTTTGCAGTAACTGCTGGCACATACTCTCCAACTGTCTCATCACTGTACCAGATCACTGAGCTCTGCATGTGGCTGATGAAGTATTTCAATCTGCTTTAGGATTAACCTGTTCTTCTCATGGCACTACACCTACAGTATGCTGACTGGGAAAGGCTATTAACTAATTTTCAATTTGTTTGTGAACAGACCTCCATTTATAAAACAAACAGGCAAATCACTTCAAACAGGGAAAACACTCAAAGCTAAGTGGTATATTTCTTCAGCCAATACCCAATGACCTTTCAAGATGAAAGGATAATAGTCTACACAGAGAAGGAAGATAAAAAGCCCTGTGTGCTGTTTGCAAGGTTTAGAGGTCACTTGGCTACAGAGAGAGAAGCACACAATGGAGGCTGCAGAAACCAGTGAAGAGGGAAACATGGATGTTCGTTTAGATTTTTTTCTTCTAAGCCTCACCATTCACCAGTGGCCTTCTTCATTTAACAAGCCCCTCTGTTCCCCAAACTAAGGATATGTTCTGTTTATTGTGTGGCTGAGACTCCACTTATGTATCAGCTGTCTATCTGCACTCTTCTTTAGAGAGCAAGTAATTGGTCAAACCCAAAAGCAAAATGGCATGCTTATCCCATTCAGCTGTCTGGCGATCATATGACAAGGCTGAGAGAATATGATGGAGGCCTCACAGGACAAAGTAGGATATTATTCCCAGTGAAATCTTGAGGCTACATGCACCTCTGTCTAAAGTACAATCAGAGTCTTTGTTCTGTCTCACATCCTGGGAGTCAGGGAGTCTCTCCCCTTGAGAAACGGCGAAGCAATTTCCCACACTTGTAGCAATGCATCCCTGGACCATAAAGATTGTTCTGTCCTCTGAGCTACACAATAATGTTTAGACAGAATAGAAAATTGAAAACAAATTCTGTTTTCATTTTACTGACATTCAGAAAGAAGAATTTTAAGTGTGGACACCTACTAGCAAAATTCAATTGCATCAATTTTGGAATGTGAGTCTTGACTACACGGAATAGGCTTTAATAAAACATCTTTTTTTCATGCTCAGTTTTGTTTAAATATTTCTATACTGCTTCTCTTAAAAAAAATCAGTGTGTTTTAGCAGAAGTATCCAAGATACCATTCGCTTCTTTTACCAAATTAACTGTGCGTCTCCCACATTCAGGCTGAGGAAGAACCTTAGCAGCTGACAGATGTTAACCTTTTTGAGCGTACTTGTTATACATACAAATGATAAACAGATCAACAATTTAAAAGGCAGAGACCAGAGACCGGCATTCCAATGGCTCCTTGATCACTATCATCTTTTACCCTTCAGACATTTTTTCTGCATTAAAAGAAAAAAAAAATGCTTATGAAGCATGGTACAGTCTTAATGGTAAACTCCATGACAAAAAGGTAAAATTTTAGGTCGGCAGCAGAGTATGGAGGAAAATCTGTCTCCCCTGTGCAGAATTTACCATTAAGGCTGTACCATGCTTCATAAGCTTTTTGTTACTTTTAACAATGGTTTTCTGCCTTTTTTTTTCTGAGTATTATCTCTGAAAAAGCTAGAACTGCATTACATCTCAGCTTTATGAAAACTGTCTCCAGCTTTCGGATTGGTTTTGCTATGAAACTGAAAACAAAGAAAGAGAAGGACTAGGGAGATGATATGGAGGAGAGGATGGCTATTTTTTAAAAAGAAGATTACCAAAACTCTGCTTGTTTAGTCTAGTGAAAAAAAGGATGAGTAAGAATAGGTGTTAGTCTATAAATATATCAGCAGGGTTAACACCAAGAGAGAAAAGAATCATTTAAGTGAAACACCAGGGTTGTCACAAGAACAAATGATGTGAACATTTAGAAGGAAATTTAAAGGGAAATTAGAAGAAGAATCTCAGCTCTTAAAACTGGGGTTCTGAACAAAGGTTCTTAACAAAGTCTTCCAGTAAAAGAATTAGGACAGAAGAAAAAAAAAAGGCAAAAAAAATTTAAAAAACTAATAAAATAGAAGGTAGAGGCTATTTAATTAATGAGTGAGTTAAAAGAGAAAGTGTGAAACTATATTAAAGAATTTCAAAGACTCTCCCCAGTCTTGCATTTTTAATTAATTTATTTTGATTGCTAAACCTGAAAAATTCTCCATAGATTTTTTTTTTAAAGGTTAAAGATGTGGTCTCCTTTGAAATATCCAATGCTTGAGTGAATCTCTTTAGATATGAGTGAAGATTACACTACCTTACTCTTGATTCAATATTCCTCTGAGGGCCTGAAGCTCTCAAAAATTTGGGAAGATGCTAACATATTGACAAAACGGAGAGCAAAATGTGCTTGGACATCTCCATCTTCCCATGCTCTGAGGCTCACCATTATGAATGTCTGCTTACTGTAACCTATGCCTCAGCAATTCTGCTCTTGAGCTTTACTGTAAAAATTGCTAATGAATTATGAGAAGGTATGTATGACAAGAAAAACAAAAACAAAAACAGAAGGGAGACAATGTTAGTTACCAGCTCAGGTAAACACAAGAAAAATATGCATGAAGCAATATAAAATGCTGGTTAAAGAAAAATAGAAAATCCAAACATGGAAGACAGCAAGAGCCTTTCCCAAAGCTGAAACTCTCCCCACTCACTTTTGGCCATCTAAGCAGCAGATACTCATCAAGCACCTGCATGATAATGCTTAGTCTACTAGCACATTAACTGCAGCTGTCTCAAAAGTTTATTAGCCAGCATACCTATTTAATAGGCACCTCAACCAAAAAAAATCAGTTTACTCCCATAACAGATTCACAGTCCTGCTACAGAATCTCTGCATGTGGTAAACACAAACTAAATGTAATCCATCAACAGAGGAAGAGTTACATTATGTGAACATGAATTCAGAATACCACCTTAGCATTCGGACATCCAAGACATCTTTTGACAAACTCAGTTTGATCTTTTTAAACACATTAATGCTTTCAAATGCTATTCTCTTGGGTAGCCTGGTCCAAATTCTTGCAGCCTACTGAGGAACTGATTGAGCATATGAGTAAGATATTTAAGCCTACTATCTCCTATCACCTTGGATGAACTGGATCCTGTAGATTGTGACTGAAGAGAGGTTTTAATGATTTCCTTTACACTCGTTGTCGATGTCCTGGAGTTCCACCATGTCCCTTCATGTCAAACTTTTTCCTGTCACTCCAAACTAACTCTATACTCCTTAATGTAATTTGCATTGATTAGACAGATAAGTTTATTTATACCTAGTTGGTGCTAGGACTGCACTGCAAATTTTGCCTTTTTTATAATAATATTGTGAAGAAGCGTTTGCCATAATTAATGAGGGGATACTACACAGAACAATTTGCCTGGAGACTGTAGCTTATGCAGTTGCTAAGAGAAGTATCTAATAAATAGAATCTGAATAGAAATGCTAACGAAATAGAGCCAGGTGCTAGTTACATGTCATCTAACGCTACTGTATATAGAGAGGTTAATCCTTGGTAGGATTCTCTTTATTGTCACTATGGCCTATACCAGTTTTTGCAGCTTATCAGATAAATGTACAGGCATGAAACACCGAACAAATGTAGTGGCATAAGGTTACATGCAGCTGGACACCATTTACCTGAATGATTAATTGAAGGTGTATGCAAAAAGCCACTGAAACTCAGCAGCTCTGTCAAACAGTAAAAAAATCAATGAAAAGACCATGGTCTTGGTCTGTTGCACTTTTGTGAGAAACACAATGACAAATCAAGGATATATTTTCAAACATGCCTAGAAGTTACTGCAAGATGCAAACCTTTTATTTCTTCCCTGCCTGAATTATAGCTTCTATTTGTACAATAGCATCTGCAGTAAGGACAGAATCTAATATGCAAGACTCTTCCCATGCTTTTCATCATTCCTGATGTTTCCAATGTATTCTTGTTCAACCTTTAGTTAAAGATCATTGCTACTATGCAATCAATTTTTCTTGTCTCCTGGGTAAGTGCTTGAGAAAGATTTAACTGAACTTACAACAAAGAAGAGGGTCATCTGAGTGCGGGCTATTTACATGTATTTACATATATGTGACATATCGTATATTATTTAGAGATCATGTTCAAATAGTTAGGATTTCTGAGCTGAGGTATTAGTAGGAAAGCAGCTTTCATTTTGAGTCTGGACCAAAAACAACTCACACTTCTGGAAACATAACGAGGTGTCTAAATGGCTGTGCTACTATGCCCAATAAGTGTTCAGCAAAATAAACAAACCCATAGACTGAGTGTTTCAAGCCCCAGCATTCAGATCATATTGGGAAGATACAAAGATCTTTGCTGATTTCTAATCTGGAAAGACAATGGCATCAGTTTCAGTACTGGCTTTATCAACAAATGAAGAAACCTCTGTATCTCATTCCACCCCACCTCCCACCCCTCCCAATGAAAGCTCCCAACCCAATATGTTGTGAGAACAGTAAGATCATATGTATGTTCTCAAAGAACTCTTGAAAATGTTCACAATGCAGGAAACTTCCCAAATGCCATATGAACTCATTCTGAAGCAGACATATTTACCAGAAATGCATAATAGATTTGTTATTTAATCTTTTGTTTAAAATATTTCTGTCACAGAATTAGTGGAAATAATATGTGTCTTTGCTGATTAGCAGTATATGAATAAGCAAGGCTTACAATCAGAATTCCTCTTCAGCAGTTTTTAATGTTATTCAGAAGTAAATAAAGGTCGAATTTTGAGTGATTCACTACTAACTCACAGACATACTGAATGCTGAATAGTTCAATGAATGTAATGAATTCAGGTTCCAGTGACAACTCTTACTAAAATAACGTGCTCAACATAAAAGAAATAATATTGGGACTAATATGTCAATAAGAATACCTAAAGACTTTGAATCAAAATTCTGAAGCTAAATTTGAAATACAATAATTCTGACCACATTCAGACATAGAGCGTGTTTCCTGGAAACTAAAGAGAATAAAAACTCCTTGAAGAACTCTGGATGAATGCTCCTGACTTCCAAACAAAAGTTAAGGTCAAAAATGATACTGTAGAGTCCTTTTTTTTTAATTGTCAAAGAAGTACAAACTGGTTGTAAATGTATACTTAATACAAAGCAGAGTACACCTGCATTGGCTTATTACAAATGTTAATTAATTGCTAATTACTTTTATAGAACACCTGTTCAAAAAGGTGGCCATGGGATAGAATTAAAAAACAGGTTAGAGATATATGATAATCACAGCGGCTTCTGTGTAGCAAGTTCTCAATCTCCCTGGCAGATTGTTGCCATTTCAGTATTTGATGGAGTTCATGTCCCTTTGTAGAATTTACCTTATAAGATTAGAGAACTTTTATAAACTGCTACAGTCAATAAAGAGATTACAGTTTCAACTGACAGTGCAGAGAGATGGAAGTCATGAAATGGTGATTTATACCATCCTAAAATAAAAATTCTTAGGTAGAATAAATTACTATCAAATTCTCCCTGTTATTCAGAGTCCCAGCTATGGTTATGCTTCTGGGATATCTCTTCTACATCTTATACATTTAATTGCATCAATAAGGCTTCTAGATAAAGATATTTGATCATTAAATTACAGTGATGCCAAAATTTTACATCATTTTGAATCCTATAATCCTAGTTCTGTTTCTAGGACAATGCTTAAAACAAACGTAGGGAAGCTTAAAGCAGAAATCCAGATTGATTATTAACAACTGACATGAACAGAAACACCTTCTTAAACTTTTCTGTGTATTGAAGGAAAATTAAGGAAAAAATATTAGAATTTTGGTATTTCTTTTAATTATGGAAAACTGTTTGTAGGGCTAAACAGAAAGAGAGAAAACTGGTTATCATTGAGTTTGCCCTTAGGAAGGATTTCTTTTTGTAATCTAAAGTAACAGAGTGTTTGCATACTGATATATACAATTGCAATCAGATTACAGGATAACAGAATCACAAAGACCCTGAGGATGGAAAGCATCTCTGGGGATTCTGTAGCCTGGTCTTCCTGCTCAAAGCAGGGTCAGCTACAGCGGGTTGCTCAGAACAGTGTGTGGTCATGTTTTAAATACCTACAAGGATGGAGACCCCGCAACCTCTCTGGGCAAACTTCTCAGTGTTCAATCACTTTCATGGTAAAAAATATTTTCTTATGTGAAATAAATTAGCTTTTGTATCTGCTATTGTACATATAGAAGTCATTCTTGTTGCCCTTCGTGTTGCAGGCAAAATTCAAATCCTGATGACTTGTGTTTTACTGCATCCATGGCCAGTGTCTCTATATTCCTCCTGGGTCACCTGGCCTCACTTCCATCTCTTGTTCATTTCCTTTTTAAGTCTGAGATTACTCTAAAGCTCCTTACTCATCTATACAACCCCACCTCCTATCAGCTTTGCTTAGCTTTTTACATGTCAGGAAACTAACTTGCTGACTGATTTTAAACTGAAACAGCTGATTTTCCATAATACAGGCCTTGGTTAGAGTCAAGCCTTGTCCTAGTTTTTCCCAACATATGTTCACATATCACACATGCACTCATTATTTGCTTTGGGGATAGAAAACTGTCAATTTGGTTGTTTGGGAATTTTTTTATCTCTTTTTCTCATCTTCTCATTCGTTATATCCATACCTCTGTCCCCTTGTATGTTACCTCCAATCCATTCCTAAAAAACTCAGCTTTGCCTCTTTTTCCTTATAGCTTGTCCTTTATGTTTTTTAAAATAATATGGAGAATAGATACTTTTTGAATTTAGATTTTATTTTCCTTTATTTCTAATATCCTTTAGAACACCCAAGCTTAAAATATGTATTTAAAGAAAAATAATGAATGTCATGGGATTTAGGAAGACCATATTTTATTTTGCTACACCTTACTATCTAGAACATTTAGCACATAAGAAAGAATTGTGTAACTACTGCTACTATTTCATAGACATTACCTGAGTATGTATAATAAACATATACATGATGTGATTTGAGAAATTATTAGAATCAGTAAGAAGCTGTTTCTATGACAAGACTAATTCATCAAAAATATTTTTCTCTTGAAGCAAAGGATAGTTTCTGCCAAATATTGTGTTTTGAATAGTATGACAAAAAGGAAGTTCTGAAGCTTTCCAAATGTATTATTTGGAAATTTTGAAATAAAATGTTTGACATTCATCTGAAAAGTAATAAAATATATAAATATTTTATTATCATTTTAATACCATTTTTATTATTTTTATATTATTTATATAATATAAAAATTATATAATATATACTTTATACAAAAATAAAAATATAATAATAAAAATGTAAAAGTAATATCAATAAAATAAAATAGTATAATATACTCAATTTATAATAAAAAGTTAAGAAGTTAAAATAGAAAATTTAAAATAAAATATATTTATTGATTGACCAAAATATTTTGTAACAAAATTCTGTTATGAATTTTTGTGTTTATTTAGAATATGAAACTTGTTTGGAATTTTGTGAATTATAGTAAGGAAAAAAAAAAAGATCTTTTCCTGACACTCTATAAAATATAGGCCATTAATAGTTCTTGTCAGCAATAATTCTATAATAGAAATCTGTTTGATACTTAGAAATGAGACAGTAAGTACCTACAGATCATGAAGAATAAGAGTGCTTAAAAAGAGTGCTTAAACCAGGAGTTTCCATAGACTGTGTCCAGCAGATCTCCTCTAGTTTTACCGAATCATGAAAACTCAGAATTTATCTGTAGCTATAGGCAATGAACTAAGTATTTTGTACAATTTTGCCAGAACTCAAGCATGACAGTTTTGTAAGTCAGTATTATTTTCTGGAGACTGTTATCACTAAACATACTGTTTCTTCACACAATGTAAATTAAGAAAATAAAAAGCTTTATAAAATATTAAGTAAGTTCAAATAATGATGTCCAATTTTTTTTTGTTTTTGTTTTTTAATAAATCCAATTTTTAAAAGAGAATTTTTAATTCAGTGAGTGAAATTTCTGATTTACATTGAAACTAAAGGAATTAAAATATATTATTACTGTCAGTGTCGTATAACAATGAAAGAAGAATTTGACACTAAATATGTTTGATGCATTGTCTAGCGCTGAAGTGATTTATTCATTCTGAGAGACTGTTCTCCAGTCTCTGAAGTTAACTCCATCAAAAAATTCTTAGCAACTTAATTTTAAGAAAAAACTTGCACTGCATGCTAGTATTTTCTCAGGTTGTCTGCATTCAACAAATTCATTATCTATTCACAAAAATTCAGAAGATTTCCTCTTTTAATCATTCCCATTGTAATTTATCAAAACTGATTCTACTGTGACATACTTGGATTTGTCTCTTGTCTTTCATGACAAATCTGCAATTTCTATTTGGAGTTTAAGTTTCCTTTGGAGTTTCATGCAATGACTGAATAGCCCTTTTAAAGTCAGTGAGGATGCCTTTTCAACATTCCTCTCATTCTTTGGACTTTGTCTAATAAAACCTGGACTTTGTCTAGTAAAAACTCGTTTATAAACTTTTCTGGTACTAACAGAATTCAGTGAGAGGCTTTTTATTACCAAGAGAATATTGCTTAGTTGCTGATGCAAAACCTTTGATTTTGTAAATGGGAAGGATTTGAGGTTTGTAGAGGTAATCCCACATTAAAAACAGAAGTTTCTTGAAAGCCTGTTGTAGTCTTAGGAGTGAGACTCATTTATTTTACTTGTTATTACACTTCTAAACTGCCAGCTCATTTCTCAAGTAAGAAGATATAATAGATGTCAGTGTTGGGGATTTAAAATTTGTTGTAAAATTTATGACTCTCACTTACAGGGTGAGAGATAGTATCGAAAGTCAAAATGCTGGAGAAACAACCATTGAGGGAAGTAGCAAGATTTGACAGATAGCAAACATTAGTTTCCTTCTAAACATAATAACACAGAGAGCTTAAATGTGCTCATACAGTGAATATATTTCATATTGTTTAATATTTGTCTAAGCTGTTCAGTTTACATATTGAATATTTTTTTCTAGTCTAAATAACACTATAAATACAAGTACTGTTTTCCTTGTTTTGGCTGCAGACTGTACATACTATATCTGTCATTCTGTTTCAGTGAACTATTTTCCATGCAGTTCTTAAAAATGTCATTTTAAAATAGGAAGAACTGTCTTTCTTTTTGTACATAGAATGAGGATTAGGTTCAGGGAAGGAAGAAAATCCATTATAATTTACTTTAACATGTGTAAATGAGTAGAGCAATTCATTTAAACAGCACTTAAGGAGATGTGAAAATATTCCCTCCCTCAAGAAAAAAGGAGAATTTTATTCATCTGACTGGCTTTCCAAATGACTGAGCCTGCTGCTGAAGTGCCTCTCATTGTGCAGCAGCATGCAAACAATGCCAGAGGAAGCAAAAGATTGAGCCGTCAGCTCTGACCTCGCTGAAATAAAGCTGCTAAGTGAAAAATGTGCTCCATGCTGCTGCTCGCAGGATTCTGTTCTAAATGAAGACAAACGCGCTATGCAGGCTGCAGATTTCTTAATTGAAATGTACATACAGCACACGCATATATTTTGTATGTTCAAACAGACAGAACTTTCACCCCTTTTGCCCCCAATTTACTTTGATTTTATGGATATTTAAGGAGAGCAAGCAAGCATAGGGAAATCTCAGGCCCATTGGAGTAAGCAGATGATCCTGGTGTATCCTGTATGGCGCACAGATTTCAAAGGGATGTTTCCACCTCCTTTCTGCCCTTTTATGGCTCCATGGGGCAGCTGGGCAACACCAGGAGCACTGAGCATCGCTGTGGGGCTGGAACTAGGGCCAGTGAAGGTCAGGTCTGGAGACTAGGATGGAGGGCCTGGACATGCCCTCAGGGCCTGGCACAGAATTTTCCAAGAGATCCCCGAAAAACACATTTCCAATGTAAAATGATGGTGATTCTCAACACCTCATCAGCACTGCCTACCTCTATCTTCCTATACCATAAATGAAGAGCCATCTTCACTTCAAGGGCACTTGAGATTAACTACCTGAAATAAAACCTTACAGTAGGAATTGAACATGGATGCTCTTCCTTCGGTTACATAGTGAATAATAACTCTCATTTTATCAAGTAGATAATAGAATATTGAAAATATAAATAATTGAAAATATTGAAAAAAACATATTGAAAATACATGTAAATCACGACATCATACGTGTTATTGATTATGCTCATTGTATTGGACCCACGAGTAGGTATCCATCACTAACAGTCTTCTGTCATTGGGGCAGACTTACCTTTCTGCAGGAAAGTTTTGGAGAGCAACAGGGAGAGAAGGGTATAAGCTAAACAAGAAACAATAGAAAGGGTGGTTGGATTGACAAGGCATTGTTCTGGGGAGATGTAATTGTATCGGGTGAACCTCTATTCCCAGGGTATGTAAGACAACTGTTTTTGTCTCTTTGCTTTGTTTTGATTTTATCTCAGATTCAAGACAGAAACAGAGATATCCATACAATACTAAAAGAATGAATAAACAACAGTGTGCCAAAATCATTGGATTAAGACTGATAAAGGCAATGAATATTCTTTCTCCAGCTGCCATCTGGGACCTAGTGGATGAGTGGCCTTTCTCAAGTAGCAGACATGTACTGCTATATATATATGTGTATAGTTAAAACCAAGCAGAAGTAGCAAGTTATGCGTAACAAAGACTTATTTAGCCAGAAGTTTTTGAGAAGTAATTTCAGTTTAGAGTTATAAAAATAATATATAATATATATATCTTTCAGGCAGAAAATATACATATAACTCAATAAAAATAATTCTCAAAGTATCTTCTTTTTCAGAAAGCAATACAGCTGTGCCATTATGCAAATAACCTCTGAACTGATGCGGAGACCTTTGGCCAGTACCAGATGTTAGCAGGATGCCTAATTCATTCCTTCTTTTTACAAGAGTTAGCTTTAAAATCTGTAATTCCCCGTGAAGGCTATGTCCTGTTCCACTTCCGGAGAAGTTAAAAATAGAATTATTAATGTGAATGTCTTCTTTGAAGGAGGAGAAAAAAGTATTATATGGAAAATAATTTTACAAACCTAGAGTTTGTAAACCTCTAAGGCCTACAGGCTTAGGACACCTGTGTCATATTTGCCCTATAGTATTTAAGATAATCTTTGGATGGTTATATACAGGATGTTAAGAGTGCTCATAAATTTGCCATCTTGTGGGAATGCAATCACAGCAAATTTTACATAAACATGTATCTATTACTGACACTACTATTTGCTCTTTCTGAAAGTATACCTTTGAAAATGATAATGATTTATTTCCTATACACATTCATCTGACATATGCATTTTTCATTGTTTGGTCATCTTTATGTCATATGGATGTTCAGCATTATTTCAAAGCAATCCATTAATGGATTTAATTCATCTTTAATGAGTAATTTGTAATTAGACAAAAGTATGGACAGGAAAAGAATTTCAAAAATAAAATTACGAACTGAATAGTATTCCGTTTTATTGTAGAGACTAGTGCACTATCATTAGGTTTTAGAAAGATATGGCTTTCTTATTCAATGAGTGTCTTCAAGATTAAACAGCAAAAAAATCTTATTTTCATAGGTTCTCTCTCATACATAGACACACAAACACCAGTCTTTCCACTATCAGCAACAAACTTTTCTCAGGAGTGCAGTGAACTGCAAGAGTTAAATTCAAATAGATCCTGCTATAACTTTCAGCTCAAGTAAACTTTTGGGAAGAAAAAAAAAAAAACACCGCCTCAGGTGTCATACTTTTTCTGTCTGAGACTCTATAAGAACACATATATGTGTCCATCACGGACACACGGATGTGTCCATCATACATGATGGAAATTATTTAAAATACATAAGCTTGCAGAAACCTGAGGTGGCCATTTCACAAACAGGAAATATACACAGTTTGCCTTCAGGAAGTTTCAACCAGTTGTTCCAAATTCAACCAGCTCAAGAAGTTTAGTCTGCAGAAAAGTATACAAACAAACTGTTGAACCAGAAATCTTGACTTACTATTTTTAATTTTTCATTTCCAGAAGTGAAAGGATAAAGGATTTTAGGAAAGGTTTCCCTCCATTGAAAGCATATTCAACTAAGGTATTTACAAACAATCCAGATACAGTAATAGACTCTCACATTTCTAGCAGGCTTAATTAATAAGGCTATTGCAACAAAGAGTCAATTTGCCCCCTCAAGCATAGCATAGTACTCCCAAGTCTCTTAATCAGAGCCATAAAAAGCTTATGGAGAAGATCAGGCAATTTTAATGATCTTCTTCATTACCTCTGGAAAGCTGATCTAAGTAAGATAGATATCTGTACAGATTGAATGATATCACCAGTTTCAAAATGTACTCTTCTAGTAACTGAGGGACCCTGTAATGGCTCTTTGTATGGAACTAAAATATAAAATTACAGGTTGTCTTTTAAAGCATAAATTCGTAAGTTCAATTCTACTTTAACAACTGAGAGTATAAAAACGTCATATGCTTTCCTCCATATATAATAATTCTACATTCAAAATAATGATCATAACTTTGACACTAGTCACAATTCTTTTGTGAGTAGATTTTTTAAATTTTTAAAATTTATATTTTAAAGAAAATAGAGTCAAGAGTAATGGAGTTATTTAATCCATTTTATTTTCTTCCCTGTTTAGTGTTTAAGAAATTGAATTAAATTGTAAAATAATGCAACTAATGATTAAAAACATTCATTCTGGGTGAAACATCTTTTAAATCTCTGATTATCAAAACCCGAAAAAATCCCACATTTTTGTCAAATGCAGGTGCCTTCAAAAATTTTTGCTGATAACCCAAATACTGACACACTGATGCACTCCTAATCATAGGCTTTTCTTTTTCTTTCTCTCAGAAAAGGATTCGTTTAGTAGATTTTTAGCTGATTCTAACTGCCCAATGATATTCAATGCAATGAGATTGAAAAGGTGACTTGAGGTCAAGTGGCAGAGATTTGGAGGCATAACCGAGTATCTAATTTATCATTATGCCTATTAAATTAGCTCATGAAGAAATTGAGCCTGGTAAGCCATTGGGAATAAATGATTCATACATCTCTGCATAGAAAGAGGTACAATTCATGCACACACATATACACACACACATACATGTCCATTTAGAGAAATGGGACACAAAAAATATTAAAAGGAAATAGTGCAAACCAAGTAACAGCAAACTAAAGGTCATATAAAATACTTATGACAGTTTTCTGCATCTCTACCTAAATTTGGAATTTATGATACCATAATCAAAAAATCATAGTCTTATATGGTATAAGCTATACAAGTATGATAGAGTATATACGTTATACTGTCATCTAGGTACAGTCCACACTGAAGACTCTGCTCCCTGAAAAACTCCCTGCCATTAACAATGAAGTTCAGCCCTTTCTCACACAACTCCCCCTTAACAACTTGTGCAGCCCAGCCATCCCTCATGGCAGTTGATAACTTTTGTCAGTTTCTTATATTGTTCTCTCACATCCAGCAAGTTCTCTTGTCATGTACAGTCATCCTCAATGTCCTGGTCAACCAGCTTCACCCAGACCAGTGCTAGCCAGGGACCACGTCATTCACCAACAGCCCCAACATCAGCCACCCACTGTGGTTGTCCCATTTTCCCTTTTTTCTCCCTGAGTGTAGGAAAAGGAAAGAGTTCTCAGTCTAGATCAATATTCTTTGTCATCTAACTTAATCTAGGTTCACAGAGACACAGTGGATACAGACTATTATCACACCAGTTTTTACTTTTCAGATTACAACTGGGTTGTAAAGGCCAAAATCTGCCTTTGGAATTAACCTTTTGACTGCCACTTACTATCCAATAAGTGGCAGGTAGTAGAATCTAAAAGGGAATAAAACTTCAGCTGAGACCCATCTCTGCCAACTGTTTCTCAGAACCCTGTGATACAGCTGTCTTTATTACCCCACAGGGTTGACTGTCATATTCTCTGTATAAGATTTGTAAGGGAGAGAAAAAAGATGGCAAACTAGTGGAAATAGCTTCCAAAACAAATAATGGAGTGTAGGAAAGACATGCCTGACACAAGGAAGAAAAGTTGCTTCAAAGCAAGAAGCAACGCAGGGCAGGCACAAAAAAAAAGGAACAGATAGAAAAATCAGAGAAAAATAATATGAGGTGGACAGTATTGCTGAGATTGTTCACAAGTATGACATCTGGACTTGACAACTTAGAAAGTACATTTTACTTCTGTTTTCCTAAATCACAAAAGCAGAAAGATAAAGGAGTAAAGGGAAATTGAAATCCAGCACATATGATATACAATAGTTTTCCATAGCACATTTTTATACACCTTACTGGGAGAAATATTTGTTGAAAAGATTCTCAGAGGGTAGTAATTATGAACTAAATTTTCGTTTGTTCAACAGGAAGAAAGATGGAGATGGCAAAAAAAGAGCTAATATTTTCAGTTGATAGTTGGAAAGAAAATCTGCTGGATTTCAAAATGGATCTTGTAGAAGACACCAAGACTACTTTGTTTTTGCATGGATGTAGGCTAGATTAGAAAACAGAACTGTAACATAAATATATACATAAAGATATATTTGTAAGACCATCATGCTGCACTATTTGGATATCCAAAACAAAGAAATAATTTTTGCCATTAACAATGCTGCTACGCATGTACTTTCAATCCAGAACGGGCATGAAAATGTAAGACATCATGGACCTGAAGCTTATAACACAAATTTTCAAACTCTTAGACATTAAAGTGACATTTAAATATCGTGCTGACTGGCATTTTGTCTGTCAAAAACGTTAAATACTCTGCACACTGTGTCAAATCAGTTTGCAAGTGTATATTTGGCTTGGATTCTGCAACCAACATTTAAAATAGAAACTGAGAAGTTGATGTAGGAAAATAACATTTTAGCATTCAATTTAATTTTACTCCTTTGTCCCTACTTAGTTGATTTCAGTAGTAATGAATGCATACGCTCTTTTGAGTGTCTGCTTTCTTTCTTTAGCATAGAATTAAAATATACTCCTACTGGAACAGAACAAATATTAATTAAAAAATTAGGAAACAATTCTTTTTCATCTCACATCTCGAAATCTGTAATACAATATTAGAAGCCTCATTTACTTTAATAAAACATTCTGGAGAATTTAGGTTTTCAAATGTCAAAAATCACAAGGATCTTGGGAAGAAAGATGTCAGTATTACGATACTGCATATAGTGATTATAAGCTAAATCACAAGGCTTTTGGCAAGACTCATAAAAAAAAAATTAACGTGGGCTCAAATGACTTCAAATTGACAACTGCTATCCCACAGTGTTTCATGTTCAACTTCAACATATGCAAAAATTTTTCAGCCACACAAATGGGCAAATTTAAAAACTAGCTTGCCTTGGCAAAACATTCATTCTCAAGATAGCCCTTTTTTACCCTTACGTAAAAAAGCCGTTTACTGGCTTGATAAGATCCTAATTCTGTTTCTATTGAACTCCGTAGTGAAAAAAAAAAAGCTCCTGACCTTGGCTGCTTTATAATATATAATATTGATAAATGTGGGACAGAAATTTTCATTGAAACACTTGAAAATGCAGTAGTTGAAATTCCTTCAAAACATATTATAATGGGAACCAGGAAAAAAATCCATTCCAGGTCATGAAAATACTAAAAATACAAATTTTGATAAAGAACATATGGAGATTCTGAAGCCTCTGGGAAATCTTTTTCAAACATTGCATGTTAAACATTCAGTGATGAAACATCATTTTTTAATTCATTGAATTCTCATTGAGAAGAATCCTGTCTGCAAAGCAGTATTTTCCTTATCATTCACAAGAAGTTGCTCTTTATTCCTGATCAAATGTCAAAAAGTCACTATCCTCCTTTCTCTTACCTCAACAAAGTAGATATAAATTAGAGGAAAAAGAATACACTGTTCTATCTGTAAGTAAAACAAAGTTAGTTTTCAAACTAGTAACCACACAAAAATAATATTGGAGTAGAATTAACTGGAAATTCTTTTTCAGGAAAAAATCTATCATTTTATTGTTTTGTTATGTAAAAGCAAATATTCATACTTGATTTCAAAGAAAATCAATTTCTGCTTTGAACATTTGCTCATTGTATTGGATACTTCTTATAGTATTGAAGTACTTTCTTTCTGTCAGCTAGATAGAGCATTTTTTCTCGTGTGGCTTTAGCGATGCCAAAGCTAACTTTGATACCCACTCTGCTAATATATATTGATCAGCATTGTCTGCATCTTATAGCTATAGGAGTTACGTAGAGTTGCCTATGTGACAGAATTTTCCCTGATGATTTTGAACTACATTGAAGAAATGGGAGGAATGGAAGGACTGGATGTTTGAAGTTTTGTTTTTACTTTTCTTTTTCTTATTTTAATTATAGGTAGTTGTAACAACCTCTTGTAATTGAGGTCTGTACCATTATAGAAGGGGACAAATCTTAATCAGTAGCTTCATAAGAATTTCTGTCAAAGTAGCAAAGTAGTCCATAAAGGGCTACTAAAATGTTTGAAGCATTGGAGTAGCTCTCGTACGAGAAAAGGCTGGGAAATGTCTGGGATTGTGTACCCTGGAGAAGGGAAGGATCTTATCAATGTATAAAAATATCTGAAGGGAGACTGTAGAGAATTTCATCTTAGTGGTGCCCAGTGTTAGGATGAGAGGCAGCAGGCATAAACTGAAACACAGCAAATTCAGTCTTAATATAAGAAAACATTTCTCTGTGATGGTGACCAAGTAGTGGCACAGGTTGCCCAGAGAGATTGAGCCTCTACCCTTGGAGATATTCAAAAGTCATCTGGATATGGTCCTGGGAAGACAGTTCTAGGTGACCTTGATTGAGAGCATTGAACTAGGTGGTATCTGAAGGGTCTCAGTCCCTAGCTAATCCGGAGAAGGTTTAAATGAAAGACACTAAATATTATTGCCACATTAGCTTTACACATGCGATAAAGAGGAAATTGTGATTTCTGAGTTACGCTTCACTGCTGATATAGTCAAAGCAATGCTGCATTAAGAAGAAAGGTGCTATGCCAAACCATGAATTCATCACTGAGTAACTAGGATGATACAGTATTCACCAAGGATCACTTAAGATTTAAAATTTGGAGTTTCCCAGGGAAGCTATGGGAGTTCAATGGCCATTTTTCACTAAATGTTAATGGGATTTGGGTACCTAACTGCATTAGCGACCTTTGAAAATCCCTGTAGAAGTGACTGAATTGCAAACAGAAAATACAAAATTTCTCATTAATCTCCACTATTGTGCAAGCAGACTGGAGGCTAGCCAGTATTGTAGCTATCCTTAAACGATATGTTAGGGGTGAATCTGAAAATTATAGACCAGTGGACATGACTTTAATATTAGGTAAATGAGCTGAAAACACAATTAGAGAGACTTATAAAACACACAAATGAGCATAATACAATAGAAATCAGTAAAGCTTATGTAAAAGGAAATTGTACTACTTCAGCCTTGAATTCTTCGAAAGATTGAAACATAAGTGAATAAAGTTTGTTAAATGTAATTTATTTAGACTTCTGAAAAAAATCTGGCCCAAAGATGCTGATAAAGGGAGTACACAGTCTTAGAAAAAAGTGTGATATTTAATGGCCATGGTTATAAGCATACCATGACATGGAAAACCAAGTTTGCAAGGCATAGTTGTTACTGAACACAAATATTTCCTACTATCAAATTGTTAGAAATTAAAAATAAAAGTATTATTACGTTGTTATCTAGAGAGGGAATAGGTCTCTCTCTAGGAGCTTATGGCTCATTTTGACCAAATAGCTTTAAACTTGCATAGAAAAGATTGCAAAGACATGGAAATTGGCTGCATAGAATTTTGTGGAAACAAAATAAAAAAGCTGTGTGGTCACATTATAAAATTAATATACAATATTGTCATGTTGTAAAATTAATATACAATATTGTCATATTGTAAAATTAATTTAAAATGTAATGACGTTAAAATTATAGTAATATTTATGGGAAAAAAGACTAATTATACTGTAGCTTTAGTAATTGTTGGCTATTTCTGTGCTAGCAGATGACTTTGGACTTTTTAAAGGCATTGAGATCAGTGCGTGTGTCTTTCTTATTAAACTTGAACAGATTCCAAAAGAAATAGCTCCATCTATATTTTGCATTGAAACAATCCCTAACCTACTCTAAACCTCAAATCATGCCTGATAACTATTTGAGACTGCTAATTGCTCCAAGCCAAAAACAGACCAGGGACCATTCTAACAAATCAAGAGTACAAACACTCAAATTCTAAGGACAGGAATGTTCCTTAACACTCAGTAATTGACTAGTACAGATGTAACCATTATGCCTTCCTGAGTTCCAATTTTATTCCTGGATAAAATAACGTAAAAACAGAATCAATAACTCTATTTACATCACTCTACCGTTCATATCATTCAAGCAACCATCAAGTGGTTGCAAGTTTCCAAGTCAGAATTCACTGCTAGGCTTGCATTTTTTCTAAAGCTGATGTAAATCCACATCAAAGACAAGAAAAGATGTATATTTAGAGATTTTTTTTTTAATAATGCCAGTCAAAACACAATTGTCCGGTTATCAGCCATCCTTCACTGGATAACAAGTGATCATTCATTACATGCATTTAGAAACCAGTTTGCCCATTATGAATGACACATAAGAGTCATAGCTACTTCTTACATTAGTGGGATTTCAAAAAAAAAAAAAAAAGGCTTCAAGATTTGAAGGCTTATATAATGTAGAGAAAGTAGTGGGGCTAAGATAACAGCAGTATGCCATGTAGACTCACTGTCTTAAGCCAAGATGCAGCCTAGCCATGTTGACTCAGAAACAGCACGTTCACTTGATGACTCAACTTATATTGCCTATTTCTGAGGCAAAGCTCTCAGGACCAAAGCTGGCTTTTGTTAACTGTGTTGTAGATAGGCACTGAGAAATCCAAATTTTACTGAAATACATAAAATCTGAGAGGTAAAGTAATGAGGTACAGTTCTGAACCAGAAATGTCTGTCAAGATGAATGTTTTCCATAAATATTTTCCTGTGTAGAGAGAGCATAATGTATATACATTCTGATTACCACATTAGTCTGGATTTGAAAGCTTACAGACAGTTTAAGCTGTAGGAGGGATCATTATACTGGGTTGAATCTCAGTCCTGGGGCAGTTGGAGAGACACAGAGATCAAATCAATTGCCTAAAATTTACCTCCCAGTGTCTTTAATGTAACTAAGACATTTAAGACATTTAAGCAGCAAAGCAGATATAACACTGAAATGAATGGAGACCAGCACATTTCATTTACACATTTGAACAGGACTAAGAGCAGAATCTCTTCCAGCACACTTTCTCAGTAGGCTCAGTACACATACACAAATGACATAAAAGGCTTTTGCAATTTGGACTCTCCATTTTGAAAGCAAAGCACTTTTTCTTTTTACAAATCCCATTCATTTATTGCCAAGAGAAAAAGACATGCATGCTCTTACATAATTTAGCATCTTCATTTGCTTGAGTGAATTATTTAAAAAACAAATTCAATTTCAGTGTTTTATTTGCCCCCAAATAAGTTTTGAGCACAGTACATCATAGAAAGCTAAGTTTTCTTTTGTCAGTGAAAAACACATTATCATATTAAGTGCCAAAATCTTTCAAAGCACATCTTTCTTCCAACAGCAGAACTTTTAATTAATTCAGACATAATGATACATCACCTTACAGATGTAAAATAGCCCATCTGTCAACCTCTTTTTTTCCTTCCTTTTCTGATAAAACCTGTGAGGCCAAGATCCCCCACACTGCTGGCTGACAAATTACTTTAGTTTCAACAGCACCGTTTCCTTGCTGTGGCTGTTCTAATCCTGTAGTTCAAATCCTGCATCTGTATTTACTAGATGGCAACTAGTTCTGAATTTCAGTATATTTTGAGAATACATCTTACAGTTGGGCTAGAAAGGAAAAGTGCTTTATTTAACTTGTGTGTCACATTTCAATCAACACACTCTGGAGTCCTGCAGACTTTTTACTCTTTACTTTTACATAGTATATAATAGTTTGATGACAAAATTTTGAGCTCATTCATCCTTTTCTGCTGGTAAACACATAATTTCTATTAGTCACATGCCAACAAAAGCATAAGGAGATATTAACTTATGAAATAAAACAATATTAGTATCTCTAACAATTTATCATTTGTGAACGCTTGTGTTCACATTTCTTTCCAACAAACTCTCCTGATGCACACAGCAGACTTATATGACTACAGTTACAGACTCATGCAATGTTCACCTGCGTGCTCTGTTTAAAAAATTCTTCTCCAGCTGATGTAGACAGTTTGCTTCAGTGGGATGTTGAACTTTGAATACACTTGCTATGTTAAATGGAAAAAGAATTTGTCACAACAGTGAAAATTTTAGTGTTAAATTTAACCAGCACAATGTGAATGTGAAGAGTCTTTTCCACCCACTTTGTTGTTTTCCACGGTTTTCCCAAACAACCCTTTCTGTCTTATTTTTGGAAATAGGAGAGCAGATGAACTTATTGAGGGTATGGCGTTAGTGACAACTGGACTATTTTAGATACATACATTGATGAGATAAATTATTGTGGTGACTCCTTAAATATGCAGGCAATATTTCCATGGGAGATATAGATGGTGAGACTGACTAGATCAAATTAAACTCTACCTTTAGTTAGATGAATACTATGTGAAGTGCCTCAGTATCACATCACCTTATTTTTTATAGGTTAAAGCAAGATTCATATCTGAACAGGGGTAAAGAAAGCAAATTATGTAGTTGAAATACCAATATCTATGAGCTATTTCCTTACAACATTTCAAATGCTTTTTCATATGTGACATACTGTACTGAATATATAATATCTAAGGAAATTGTTGTTAAAAATATCATGGGCTTTTTGACAGGAGGAAGTACGTTACTCTCAGTGTCATAACTGTAGAAAGGAATTATACTTTCATAATTTTTCATAAATTTTCATAATTTTTCTTCCTGAAATTAAATCTATTCAAAGCCCTGTGAAGATGCTTCCTTTCCTATATTAGGAAACTGTGGAGAAAAAATAAAGGAAAAAAAGAAAAAAAAAGTAATGATACTTTTCTAAAAATGTAATTCGTGAAAAAACTCAGGCACATGTGTCATGCTATAGCTCAGCTGGGATTATTTATATTATTTCTTTTTCCCAGGTGTTTGTCATAATTTGGAAGTTGGTTCTCAAATTGGAAAAAAGTACATATTCTAGTGAGAACATCAAAAAGCTAACTCACTACATGCTTAACTTCTAGCAGAGACCATAACCATCTTCTCAGAATGAAAAAGTAAATTATTTTAGTCCATAGTGTCAAATAATTGGAAGCAAAATTTGCTCAGAACCTTCTGTTTGCATTTTGCCTGACATTTTGGGATTTAAAGGCATCCCTAAAGCATCATCAAAACGAATATCTACAAGCTTAATGATTGCTAAAAGGGTGATATTCAGGCACTGGAAAAATATAAAAGATTTATCTGTGGTAAGAATTTTTGGCAGACCTTGCAAGAACAGCCTCGTATGATAAAGGTTACTCTGTGGTTAGAAGATAAACTGAATGATTCAAGTAGCATGGGGAGAGTCTATAGCGTGAGAAAAACATGGTTGTTTTGTAGAGCTGAGAACATAAGGCTTACAAATACAAAACCAACATTATCTAAATTAATAAATATGCAAAACCAAGGGGAAATTGTTAGTTTTACTTTTACATAGGCACGCTTTTATCAGCAGCTGGTAGTGTGCTATTGCTCAGGAGAAACCACTTACTCAAAGTTGATGCTTAAAAAGAAAATACATAGCTTGAGGAGGGCTGAGGTGATGTGCTTTACCTCATGTATGAATAGAACTTTAAAGAGCAGTGAAAAAAGATTTTTTTCAACTGCAGCATAAAAAAGGTGTCTTTTATTTGCCAGTACATCTAGCTAGAGGAAAAAAAACTATATTTCATGAAAGATATGTGCCATTTCTTAGAGAGCAATCTGACATGTTGGAGGATATATCTTCATGAAGTAGAAACTTACCTAACATCAAGTTGGAGTTAAAAATTCTTGAACATAGCCTTTGCAAGTTTATGGCCACCATATGGCTTTCTTGTGATATACTGCCAGAGTGCATAAGTAAATAAGTATATACAGAACAAATCATACAAATTAAATTATGCAATTCCTAACAGAATATTTAAAATGTAGGTTACTGTTGGTAGATCAATGGTCAAGAATATTTAATTTCCAAACTAGCAGGGGATGTCTGTATGTATCATTCTGATAGTTAATCTATTTACAATATGCTTAGTATGCAGGTCTCCTAACATTAGAGTAAAACACTCTGCCAGCAACCCTTTTCCATTTCTCTTTAGTAAAACCACCGTAGATTAATATCTTTTTTTTCTTTTTTAATATTAAAAGTATTCTAGGTTTTAAAGCATTTAGGCCAAGATTTAAAGGGTCCAAGCCTTACTGAGATTTCTAAGGGGAGAAGGAAGAAAAAAAATGAATTTTATCTATCTTCAACTCTTGAAAATCCCTGCTTCAATGACTGATACTGAAGTTTAAGATTAGCTGTCTTTCTCAACTTCTTTTTGTTCCTCATGATGCTAAAAACATTTTGGAAAAAGACCAGGACCAGGATTAACAGGAAACACGGATCTTAAGACTCCACTCAATTCTTCAAGCGTAGCCATGGGCAGCCATCATACCAAACTTAGATGTTCCTGTTGGTAACAAACCCTGTCTTTGACAGATCCTGTACTGAAACATGGGTGGGTAGGAGGGTGGAGAGGCATTTGGTTGGTTAATTGGTTCATTTTTACTTTCTTTCTTCTCTTTCCTCCGCCACCACTATATTTTAATGACACAGAAAAGCATAACTGTGGTAACAATGTTAATAAAACAGAAAGGAGAAAAGCAGCTATATGTCACCTTTGTTGCAGACACTCATCTTTGTTAGTAATTCTGTTAGAAATAGTTGCATCCTTGTTTCTGGGAGACTTTCTTTTTTTGTAGTAGTTTCCTTTTTGATGACTAGGATCTTTCTGAAAATGAGATTAGGATAAGAGTCATGTTGTCAATAAACAGTTATATTTTTAAGTAAAACCTTGTGTCTATATTTTGGAGAATGAACATGAAATTTGGAGATGATGTTAGAGGAGAGTCAGGGAGGTCCCTGTTTCTGAAAAAGCTGTTTCGAATTCCATTCAATTACTTGATTATGACATTCTTTTTCAAGTTATTTTTTACATTCCAAAACCCAAGTAAAGTGGGACAGTCCTATATAACAAGATCACTATGGCAAAAAGATCAAATATCAAAGGACTTTAAGATGTACCCAGATCTACAGACTTCCACCAATTTAATTTAATTTAACTGGGTATGTCTACGTTATGATGTTCTATTTAATTGTATAACGATGTCCTACCTCAGAGGGGTATAACCTCGGGGTGAATCTTATTATTTTCCTATATTTTTAAGCCGACAATTTATTTACTACTTACTAACAAAATATCTCTCTTGTTTAATGAAAATTATGCTACACATTTCAAAATGTATATTTATTCCAGTTATAATTAAAATACAAAGATTTGACCATAGATCTACCATTTGATCATAGATCTACCATAGATTATATGGTAGGATAAACATTCCCAAATGTTAAAACAAAACCAATCATTTAAGAAGCTACAAAATATATTGTTTAATGATGGTTGACATAGCATACATATAGGCTGTACTCAGTACTGAACACAAATAATGATTTATATTAAGCTAAGCAAAATTGATGTAATTCGAAGCAAAAGTCATAATAAAATATTTCAATAGGATCAAAACCAAAAAGACAAGCAAAAGAGTCCATATCTGAACTTGTGTGAGAATAAACCCCATTACAGTACATTTACCAGTTTCAGGGTACACCATCCAACCGTATATATATAATAGACTTCCTATTTTTTTCATGGAACTTCCAATAATATCTCAGGTTTAATTATTATCATATTTTTGGTGCTTTATATTTTCAGATATTTCAAATGCCTATCCATTACTGTGGGCACTTAATATGTTATACTATTTCTAACACTGCCACTTTTATGCTCTACATTTTATTATTTTTCACATAATAATGACTAATTATGTAAAGCTGAAGATTTTTGCTACCGCATTGCAAAACATTTACCAATGAAATTCATATTATAAAAGTAGATATAAATACCTATTGAACTACCTAATATAAAAAAAGGAAAAGATAAGATAGAATAGAAATATAAGTCTCTGTTTCTGAAATACCATCTAGAAAGTGACTGAAAATGGAATAACACTGTCTCAGAGCTACAGTAAAGATGAGGTAGTACCTTGACTAGATCCCGATTGAAGCCATGTGTGTGAAAAACAACAGTTTAATATCTTTCCTTCCCTACCTAAATCTTCTTAAAGTAATAGAAACCCTCTTGGTATGTCTGAAATAATCAAAATAATATTTTTAATTTGTTACTTTTATTAAACTAGAGAACTTTTGGATTATAAAGACAGAAAAAATGCTATCTTGCTACTGAATAACTGTATCATTTGGATTAAATAGGGCACACTAACAGTGACAGCAGTTAACCGTAGGAACAAACAAGCAAGAGAAGAGTCATATTTTCTCCTTTTCTGTGTTCTCTAGAGAAGACGCATTCATGAAGACATTCTTCCATCTTGTTTTTTTTTTTTTAGAATAAAACTTTTGCTAGGGCCTCTTCTCTCTAATTCCTAATTTTATCTCATTCCTGCACTGCAGTTTGTGGCCTTCTCCAACAGAAACATCTGTAGGACCGAATTCTTCACCAAAGAATTGCCAAAATGAGCCAAGCAAATATTAAAAAAAAAATAAATAAAAAAGAGAGAGAGAAAATAAATTGTTTCTAGCCTGGATCTTTTAATTTTTTCCCACTTACTACCCAGTAAATCTATTGACAGCAGTTGCTAGGGCACTACCAAGAGAGTAGCCAGTTGTGCCTGGGAGCAGAAGGGATTGGCCAAGGTCAGCAGGAGCTACCTACCTTGGCTTCAGCTAGGTATGAAATCAACCTGTAACTCCTCCATCATATGTATATCATAGTCAAACACAAGTTATTAACAACCCTTATCAGTGAAAACTGCCTGACTTTGAAGTCTGTGAATTCAAGTCTTATGACAACAGTGTTTTATTTGCAGTACAAGAGGAGAAAGAACTTGTTACCCAGCAATTAAAGCTTATATAACTAAATATTACTAGCAGTATTTTAGTATGTCAAATTATAAATAAAATTAATATTTAAACTTTGTCAAAGAAAACTCATAGTCCCTATATTGCATACGCAGGTCATTGCTGCTACACATCCATCAGCAGCATTAGCCATTACCCTTGGTAGAAAAGTCTGAATTCATTTTCTCATGAATGTTATACTCCCAAAGCAAATATGAAATCTACAGGATATGATAGTTAAACATGTAAAACTAATTCATTTTCTTTGTTAATTTTCAAACCTGACAGTTAACAGAGGGAGATAAATTCAACTAAACATGGACATACTGAATCCCACTGTCTTCCAGTACTGTTCAAGCCCTCCTATATTCACTGAAGGCTGAATGCAAGCTAGATGTGGCCTATTTATAGAATTTATCAGACTAACTGGATCAGTATAACTTGTGAGCTTTCACCAGAATAGTAATAATCTATACAGATCTAGTTTGATACCAGTACTGCTTATGTCATTGCAATGAACTTGAAACAGCTGTTATCAGTCTGAATGTTTCTATAGCAATAGCTCTATGATTCGGTTAAGGAGGGCAGGGAGTATGTTGATTTTACCAGCAATACTCTCAACTATAAAAACAGACCTAATTTCTCAGTAAAAACTGTTTTATCAGAATGTAACTAACTACTGATCATGTGCTATAAAAATCATGATTCTGTTAAAAAAGATACTTCCAAGATGGAGAAATAAAAAAAAAAGGAGAAAAATAAAAAGGAAATAATAAAAAAGGATGTCAATGTAAGAGGCTAAGCAAAATGTAGCAGATGACCAGAGAAAGAAATAACACTTATAGATAGATATCCAAGCTAGATAGCTTGGATAGATAGCACTCCTTAAATCAAAGAATTAGGCTAATACAGAGATTTAGGCATCTAATGGAAAGCTTTAGATAGAATTTTAAAACACACCTCTGAAATGACTCTAATGGAATAAATCCTAACTTCTTTCCTCAGAAAAATCCTTGCTCTGAGGTACCTACTTTTTTAACTCAGATATGTCCCACAGCTGAACCACCTGCTCAATCCCAAAATTGCTTAAATTCTTAATAGAAGAGTGTTTGTTAGAGACATGGTTATCTTCTGCTTGCTTTTGTCAGGACATGCATATTGTTTGAGTCCACAAGAGGCATAAGCCACTGGAGGGTAAGACCAGCCAGCCTACCAAGCATATTTTGTCCCTTTCCTTTTTCAGTATCTTAAAAAAAATACTGATTTTCCAGGAGGGTGAAAAAAAAATCTACAGACAACAGAGTAAATAACAGGGCTGGTGAGTGTGCAGGGTGCCCAGCTATGTAAAGTCCCCCAAAAGATGGGATAGGGTGCAACCTGCAAGTCACAGTTGTAGCAGATGGTAGGGGAGGTAGGCACCCCCTCTTTGGCTTCTGTAAGTCTAGCATCACCTTGCCTGTGCCCGTCATTTTTCCAGTATGTAATGGCCATTAATAAGCTTTTTAATTCAGGGAATGAGAAATCCAAATTTAACAAGGATAGGATTCTATGTTTCTTTCCCAGTTTAGACTTCCCCCATAACCTTAGATATTCAGTGCTCTCCTGCAATGTGTGAGTAGTTTGTGGGCACTGTGGCTGTAGAGACATTTATAATGGAGGTCTTCCATATCCTGAGTGATCATTCCAGCATCTGAACTACAATCTGAGAGCAACTTCCCCTTTGGACCCTGAATGAGATGTTGAGGCTGCACCTATAGATGGGAT
This sequence comes from Crypturellus undulatus, assembly GCA_013389825.1. Classification (NCBI taxonomy): domain Eukaryota; kingdom Metazoa; phylum Chordata; class Aves; order Tinamiformes; family Tinamidae; genus Crypturellus; species Crypturellus undulatus. Next base: position 661,148 of record VWPW01015955.1, on the reverse strand, counting down.
TTCAACCACAGATCCTGCATTGCTGAGCTCTAGGCCAGGCTCCAGGTCAGCACTGTGATTCCTTGCATTTCACAATGAGGCATCTGATATATATATATCTGCAAAATCCCACCGACTATTCTGGAATCTATGCCTTAAACCAGGTCTTTGCAGATTTTAAATGAATAAAATATTTATCAGCCCAGCCCTAACCAACTCCATACAATAGAAATACCTGCATTTGTGGTAGTTCAAAAATATCCTGCAACATGAAATGCTCAGTTTATGATTTGGTTCACATCCTCCACATGCATCCCTTTGAGCAGGGCTTCTTCAGCATTCAGGGATGATAACAAGGTAATGATAAATTACTGGTTTTGATGTCTGTTTGGCTAGCAGCCACTAGCAGCAGTTAGTATCAAGAGAACGACAGATGTCCTTTATAATATATCAGTTACTGAGGGGATGATCCAAGATCTGAAGCACCATAACTCCCTTCAATAGGAGGACATAAGGGTGTAAAACATCAGAGAGTTAGAATTAGATTATACAAAATATATATTTCAAATGAATACCTTAGGTATCTCTTTGATTTCTCGGGTCAGTCTGTTATGTTCAGTTATAAAGGATGAAATCAAACACTTGGGCTGCTGGAATAGATGGAAGTGTAATAAGTAGTCTGTATTGCAGGACATTAAGTAAAGGAGATTTATCAGTTTTATAGTACATGTCTAGATCTACAAATGATTTTCTAGAAACGGTGTTGCTGCGCTTCTCAGAGATAACCTTTCCTTCTCTTTTTCTTTTCCTTTTTTTTTCTTGCAGGTATAAATGCTTTCATCTGACAGTGGTTAAACCAGAAGCAGCTGTATTCTCTCCACAAGATCTTTTATTACTGACAACCCATGTGTTTGTTGTCTGTCCTTCTTTCTTAGATAGACACTGGTATGCCACACAGCATGCAGGGGCTTGGGGCTTACCATAAAGAAAGAAAGTAAAAATAACAGTCACAACTGATATTGCCTTTGTTGTTGTTTTGCTCTGTGTTGTAGTAGATGTTTACACAGGTGGGCACAGAAACAGAAAATATTATCCTGACACATTGCCTCTTGATATTGTTAAGATAAAACATCTCTCACTCAGCGTTTGTGCCCTGCCTGGGCTGTTGCTCTGCTCTCCAGAACTAACTGCACCTTGTGCTTTCTGTCCAGGGTAAGACTCCAGGATGTTCTTCCCTGAGCTATTTTCCATAAGCCATTGCTTTCTCACACTTTACAGTTTAAATTTGCAACTAATTCTGTTGCTTTTTCCAAAGGTCAATTTATGCTGTTCTTTTTTTGGCAGCTGGAATTTCACATGGAGTTGAATAATGAAGTTTTTTTTTTAAACAGTAGACTATTTATAGAAAGTATTTGAATGGCAAAAGAGGGCAAAAGAAAAAACAAACAAACTTGTAATTGGCAACCACTATAGTCATTATTTTACTTAGTGCTTAAAGTGGCATTTAACAACCTGATTTCTGACTTTTTCTTTTGAAACATTCAAACCTCACTTCAGAGAGTGTCAAATCCCACTTAACACTGTGTAAGAGGTATCTGTTGATACTGATATGACTCTCTACATGGAACAACAGTACACAGCATTGTGCAGAATTACTAACTTGACTCCTGAAAGACATACAGATATGATTACTTATTTTAAATACTCCTCTATTCTTTCCGTAAGACTGTCTCTCAGTACATAAATGAAAAATCTAATCTTCAGTTTAATGACCAAATTATGCCATTGATAGTTTAACCCGGTATAAACTCACACATTAACCCAGGAATATTTTCCAAACTTTCAGAGGCACTCCAATTTGAAATATCAAGAGAAAAAGATTTGTATTGGCTTCAAGTACTGAATATGAAAGCATATTTTGCCTCCACTGTGTTGGAGATCATATTTTCCGCTGCACCTTCTGATAATTTTTCTCTTTTTTTATCCAGCATATGTCTAGGGATGGGCCATTTGTCTCAGCAAGACTTATGTGTAAGCCACAATGAGAGTAAAAGTTCAGAGAAGAGGATGTCTCCTTCTTTCATGTCCCTTTTTTTATCTCCTTTACGAAGACTACCTTTTAGCATTCTTAATCTTTTGGAAGATCAGATTTTGTCACTCTTCCCTTCATTGGTCAACAGGGAGATAGAAACCTGAGTAGATTTTCACTCCTAAGTTCCAAGCAATTCCCATTCTGACTTACTGTAGGTCCAGTTCATCATGTCTAATTTTTAGGTGTCCAAATTATTACCTGACACAGCCTTTATATTCAGTGTGCAAAAATGTGTGAATTTAAAAAGAAGGATTAATCTCATCCTACGTGAATGTAAAAAGCAAAACAAACAAGCAAACAAACAAAAACAGAACAAATATTTCAGCTGAAAAGGTTCCTATTCTCTTCAAACAATTCTGATAAATCTCAAGCAGGGAGATTTAAGAACTTTTGAACATTTAACATTTAAGAACATTTAAACATTTAAGAACTTTTGAATATTTGAATTCCAACAATGCTGATTCTTTTTCTTCACCCTTACTCCTCCCCCAGACATCAGGTTGAGCCATTCAGCATAAACAAAGACATTAGAATGAAGACTTTGAACACTGAGAAACATAAGTATTGAAAACTTAGAGGTGTTCTGATTTCACAGAAAAACACAAACACTGAAAATTCTTGATAGAGACGTGTCAATTGGACTTTCAAAATGACATGTCTTTGCCGGGACAGATAATCTGTAAAAATGCGTATTTGTCTTAATCATTATTCAGAAATACAGAGTTCAGATATCAGTGAGAAAAAGACAGTAGGCATGTTGTTTAAATATATTATTCATGTAGCTGTACAAATTAGTGTAAATTGTGAATGTAATTTACACCTGAAAAAAAGTTGTTCATGGAGAAGTGAAACGGCCCAACCGTTAAATATGGTGAGTGACAGAAATGTTGACAAGAGGAAATGCCTAGACTTGTAGTACTTGAGATGGCAGTGTTATAATTGAGAGCTTGTCTGTTTACTGAAAAGCACTGACAGTTCTACATATATTAGAAAGGGAAATTTATTGAAAATATTCAGCCAAGAAAGGACTATTTCAAAATATATTTCCCCTCTTATATTATAACATTCAATAAAAACATTTTCCATGAGTATCAAGTAGACTGAAAAGCTAAACTTTGTGCAATATCCTGATGCATGGATATTCAGATTGCAAGCTTTTCCAACATGCAAAAATGATCTCCACATTTTTTCACATCCTCTTCACTAAACAAATTTGTTGCACAAAATCCCGGCCCCACTGACAAACCAAAAAGACAAAACTCCCATTGAGGATCTCATTGTAGTCTCCTGTTACATACCACAGAGAAAGATGATCCTCTACTTGAGTCAAAATTATAAAAGGATCATTATGCAGTTATAATATGTGAATAGTAACGATAAACACACAATATCTATTCAAAAGGAAATGGGAATTCAGTGAATTCCCACACATCAGTGATCAAGGTGAAAGCATAAAACAATTTCTTCCCTTATGGCTTACCACCGTGCCCCAGTAAGCCATGAAAGAGAAAGTTAAATCACCAACAGAAAAATAAAAATATCCATTTTGAAAATAAAATATAGAAAAAATAATTGTTAAATTGTAAGATTGGATAATTTGGGTTGTATTTCCTTTCCTTTCCTTTCCTTTCCTTTCCTTTCCTTTCCTTTCCTTTCCTTTCCTTTCCTTTCCTTTCCTTTCCTTTCCTTTCCTTTCCTTTCCTTTCCTTTCCT